>APFE031339384.1:4749-24368 GCA_000404065.3 Pinus taeda | reverse complement strand
TGTAACATTGAAAGGAAAATAATGAAAAATCAATCTGGTAGTCCTAGTTTTGGGATCCAGGGGAAAATCTCTATGTATATTTGTTTTATGTGTTATGCTCTCGCCATTATTTATTTTCTGTTTTTAGAATTCGTATGCAGGTAATTTCCGTACGGGATTAGAACCTAGAGTACTCTCCAGAAATTCCTTCTCCTGAATACTCACTACCCCTTTGCTACAAGATCTCCTCAATCGATTTTTCTCCTAAGAACTTCTCACTTCAGAAAATCGACTTTCTCCATCTCTCTGTGTGTTTTTCAAATGACCCTCAAGCCCCTTCTTATATCTTCTTGTTGGAAAACCAAGGCCTAGATTAAAACATAATCAAAGGCTCAGGTCATTTTGGCTTGATCTATGGCATTTTCTAGAAGTTTCACCTCTGATTAAATTAATACCCATTAATATTTTAATTTTCCTAAGTTTAGACTTAGGAACCCCATTAAAAAATTAATTATTTTAATAAAATCACTTTTGGGTGGAATTTCCCAAAACGCTTTCTCAGTTCTTTGGAATATCTGTGCCCAAGTCTCCTTGCAAAATTTGAGGCTTATAGCACATCTGATGCTACCCCATGTCAACACCTCTTTGGAGAACCAACGCCCCGTTGGTAAAACCAAATATTCATAATAGTAGCATAGTATAACAATGTCAAAAATAAACTCTATCGAATTTTCAATATTACTTTCAACTACAAAAGCACATTTGTTAACATGTAAGATGAGGATGAAAATTTATAAGAGAATCACCAATTGGCTAGTAACCCTAGTTTACCTAAAACTAAGAAATGGTGACCCTATGCATGTAGTCCTAGTATGGATATTTTGCAATGATTTTGGGGTTTCTATTGCATTCTTGGACATGAAAACAATAAATCGAACAATGGAAAAAAACAAATGAAATTTTAAGACAAATAGGAGGTGAGAAACAACACATACATCTGATCTTCTAGATGAAAACAAGGATGAATAATTCCATTCATATCAAGATACAAATTATCAAACTTTATCTTAGCGGGATTCGGTTTGGTGGTTTCAATGGGTGTAATGACAGTCCTTGAAAAAAAAAAAATCTACATGTATCAAATTATTACCTACAACATGTAGGGCAAAAGAAGCTACATCTTTGGAAGTATGAGAAATATTGTTAGTGGTGATTTTTATGGTATTATTGGCCTTGCCAACATTATCTTTGACTATATTTGTGCCTTGCTAGTGCCCATTTTGATTAGGTGAAGCCCTTCCTCGACCTTGTGTTGGGCCTTGGAGGTTGCATCTCAAGTGCCTTCTCTAATGGATTTACCATATTAATTAGAAGTCCCAATTGTTGATTGTAGCAATCCTTGTAATCTAGCACAATTACTCAATGCCCTTCTCTTAACAAAGCCTCCTTTTGTTTCTCCTCTCATGGCTTAATCGTTTTCACTCCCATTGAATGATGCTTCTAAGGCACCTCAAACCATTAGACCATTATTTTCACCATTGGCAACAAAAAACCTAGCATTGTCGTATTCATCAGTTTCATATTAAACAAGATAGTTACCCGGTCAACCTATTTTGATTCCTTGATTTTTTTCACAATGAACACACTGAAACATCTCCTTCACTCTTTTGTTCCTCTGAATTATTGTAAGTGGTGAACTCTACCTTTGAGATAATTGTTTCACTAGACAAGTTGTTTACATTCTAAAAACACTTGTAGGTATCCTCGTGCGGGAATTGAACATGTATTGTGCAAATTGACATTTGTGTAACCATGTACCTAATGATAAATCAATGCAACCTTGCATCATTTTATCTTATAGTGATGTTATTTCAACTCCAAATTGTTTTAAAAACATATTTTCATTTAAACATATTTTACTAGAGTCAATTTGATCTAGCTTCCATTCAGCCTATGTTAATTTTTTTAATGTGGTGTTTAAAATTCTTAGATTTCAAATTGTTTTAAAACACATTTCCATTTAAATATATTCTATTGAAAAAAAATCAATTGAAATTTTATTGAGTCTATATTAATTTTTTAATGTAATATTTGAAATTTTTATATTCGAAAATCTAAATATATTTTAATTTTATACTAACAAATTAAATTTCAATTTTCAAATTATTATATTTATCACATATCATTCATATATATATCAATTCAATTGGATTATAAATTATAATTTACAAAATTACAAATTAGCTCAATACAAAATGCAATTAAATTAGTTAAACAATTTCAGAGTTGTTAGATAAATTTGTATTAAACAATTACAAAATGAACCTGTAATGTAAAGCAATTTATTAATTAAATTTAATATTTAAAACCTACATTTACTTTTCAAGCCGGTAGCTCAAGAAAATGCAATCGGTTCAAAATGTTTCGAGACACATCCCATAAATGCATGGATGCTCCCGTTGATCCAATTTTCTAATGTCGTGGAGAAACTTCCAGTGGCATTTTTACAAAGCATTTAGACGGCCCAAAACTAGCTAACAAAATCTAGTGATAAAACTCTCATTGTTTCCATTTTGGAGGAAACCAAAAATCATAGTTTTTATTGGTTGAGCGAAGCTTAATGCAATGTAATATCTTTGGTGGAGGGCGATTTATTTTCGCTATTTGTTAGTGTTTGACAAATCATTTTAAAACCAAAAAAAGAGTAATTTTGTGAGTGGCCATTTCGTTGGTGAGTGCTTTGACACTGCTATTGCTCTGTCCAATGATTCCAAAACTAATGAGGTTGCAGGTCCCTTACACAAGTGGGGGAGGCTATCTATTACTACTTTGTTGTGCGGAGAAAGGGTGTGCAAAGAAATTGTGTGCGAAGGGAGTTTGTTAGAGGGCAGTGACTATATCGAGTGAAGCTTTCTTGCTCCGCAATGTGCATAAAGCTAATTTAGCATGTGGAGTCAAGGCATGGACAAAAAATGTTAATTTTTTTAGTGGTGATGCTGCGCAATGATGGTTCATGGTTCTAATCTTATCTTATGTTTTCATTATTTATGTTATTTTATGTTCATTATATTTTTAATATGCGGAAGTAGCTTTGAAATATTAATTTAATATGAAATTGCTACGTTTTTGTTGTGCGAAAAAAAGGTGTGTAGTATGTGCGGGAGAAAGGGTGTGCAGAGAAATTGTGTGCGGGGGGTATTGTTAAAGTGTAAGGCTATATCGAGTGAATTTTGTTTTGCTCTGCACTCCATATAAGGCTAATTTTATATGCAAAGTCGAGACATGGACCAAAAAGGCTAATTTTGTCCAATGATGCCAAAGTTGATTGTAGAAGTGCGGAAGAAGCTTTAAAAGCACTAACAATGGAATTGGTGCTATCATAGCTATTGCTAGTGCATTTCTCTCTTATTTCATTTTAAACATTTTCTCCATAATAATTTTTTATAGAATTAGTTGTGTGGGAGAACAACTACATAGTGTCGTGAATTTGTGCGAAATGAAGGATTGTGCGGAGGTAAATAAGTGATAATGTGAAGTTTTTAAATTTTAATCAGTTGCTTGTTTCATTTGATATATGCAAAGCGACTGAATATAGCAAATCCGAAGGAGACGAGGCAAGTTTTGGAGTGGTAAAACTTTTTTCAGTTTTTGGGAAACATGTAAAACTTATGAGCCAATATGCATAATTAATTAATAGTAATAGTAAGTTCGAAGGAGACAAGGCAAGTTCTGGAGTGGCAAGACTTTCAAAGAAGGAATTAATCATGGGGAACTGTTCAAGAGACGTTGAGGCTACAACCTGTTTCTGAACAAGAGTTTCACAAGGCAATTGAAAACTTTACATATGCTATTGTTTGTCAAGAGTGGAATGATGATGCTTTTATTCCCAATTTTATGCAATATTAAGTGAAGTGTCTTTTCTATGTGGAAGAATGGTTCTGCGGAGCAAGGAACAAAAATATTGTTCTGCAATGTTTCGTATGTTTTCATATATTTCTGTATATATTCCTCTATAGAACATTACATATTATAGAGTACATAATAATAATAATAATAAAATCACAATAAATCGAACGGAAACATATCTCTTAGCAAAGTTATCATTATCTTTAACTGTATCTTTTCTACTTATGTTCATTTTTCGTGCTCCAACAACATGAATTAGGTAAAATATATAGAAATAAGAGGGAAAAAATGTTCTAATTTCGTAGGATGCAAGCAATTGAAGCATAATACTTATACGACTGTAACGTATATTTATAAAGGTTTTTAGGGTTGTAACGTATATTGTATAAATGCTCTAAGTACTCGTGTATAAAAGAAAGCATGTGTTGTTTACCTGACAAAAATGTTGTTGCATCCCAATATCAAATATGGTGTGCTCATATTGAAACAGAAACCTTACATTTTGTGTGTAGTTTATACTTTGTTTTTTATATTTTCAAAATAATATATTTTGTGCATTGAAACTATGGAAATAATTTAATTTGGTCGTTGGAAAAACTTGTAATTCAATTTATTATTATTATTATTATTATTATTATTATTAGTCTATGCCTCACTAGAGACTATATCACTCACCTTAGGGTCGAAGTTCGTTGACTATCAATTACTCATTTTGTGGTCGAAATCTGTTGACTCTCCATTATTTTTCCGAGTTTTTTATTATTATAATTTTCTTGTCTGCAGGTGCATTGGTCAAAGTCTGCTGATTATCGATTATTTTGTCGAGTTTTTGCAATTTTAACCATAGTCTCGAGAAAATGTTGAATATTCCTATTTTCCTATAAATTCAAAAATCATTTTCTAATTTAGGGAAATCTTATTTCTAATTTTCTATTGGCTGAGCGAAGCCTGTATTTACTTACTATATAATACATATGTTGAAAATTTAAAAGGTAATGTGACAATTATAACAACAAATTCTAGTTATGATGTCCATAGGAGCATTAGCTAAGTGTTTATCGTGCACTTCTTTAGCATACATGTTGTGAAAGCACGTTCAATTACTTTTCGGGGGAGTTGGTTACAAAGAGATTTCTTATCTGGGTTGTACGGTGGTCGTTTGATAGTTACATGGCATGAGGGATTTTATCTGCAAGCTCATTGCAAATGAAGGTGCAAAATGTGTAGCATTTTTGTTAGGTAAGCAATTCATGTTTTCTTCTATATGCAAATAATTAGATAGTTAACACAATATGTGCTACAGCCCTGTAGCAATGACGTGCAGATTTCAAAAAGTAGATAATATGGAAGTGTTAAAAACATTTATATAATATATGTTTATGACGTGTCGTTGTTATGTTTGAATTGTTTTTTTGCTATGAAATTACAACCTTTTTTCCTCTTATTTTTATAAATTTAATCTAACTCATATCGTTGGAGCAGGGAAAATGAAGACAAGTAGAACAGATACAGTTAAAGACAATGATGACTTTGTTAAGAGGTGTGTTTATGTTCTATTTTTTGTTATTTGATTATTATTACATTATATAGCTTTGTGTTTTTTTTGCTATATTTTTATGTACTCTAACTAAAAACAAGACTGTTTCAATTTTTAGGGAACATGTAACACTTAAAGATTTAGATCTAGGACAACAATTATAAGGAAAAAGGTACTTTGAATATTTCTATAAAACATTTGTGTATTTGTATATTTGTTAGTTTTTCAGTTTATAAGCGTAACAAGGAACTATAAATTAGAATCTATTGAAACTAAAATCTATTTAGTATTTTACCTATATGCATAGAAATTAGATTCTATCTGGTAACTATGAACATGAGATTATAATATATATTAACAATGACTTTGCGCTATCTGGTTCGATTTTCATGAACTTCGGTTCTTACTTAGTATTAATTATAATGTCATTTTAAGTGGTGATTTGAATGCATTATTTGTGAAAAAACAAAAGATATCAGATTTCGATGATGTGACAGTAGACATGGATAAAGAATTAGATATAGTGTTGAGCACTATGACAGAAATAGATATCGCAAAAGCCAAAGTGAAAGGAACATAAAATAGGGATGAAACAAATGTAGAAAGCTAGTTTCGTCCAGGTTTAGTTAACTATATCATATTTCTTTTTTTTTTCTTGAATTAATTTCAATTTGAGGATCATGACTAAGCAAAAAGAGATTGAGTCTATGCCATTATTGATCGAAGATATCAGTAACAACATAACATGAAACATTTTCCATGGTGATGTCTTAGTTACATATCAAACTTTTTGAACAAATCAAATAATAAAAAAAATAATTCTTTGTGCAGATTTGAAGGAGATGAAGATCGAAATGGCAATAACATTGCTTGTACCAACACAATTTATCAAACAACATGAGGAAAAGCTTATTGCAAATGTTGGTATTTCTATTAGAAATTTCGAAATAATTTCAAAGCATAAATATGATAGTGGTGGTTGCGAGAAAACTATTTTTCTAAATAGCTTTAGCATTGTAGAAAACATTTGTCATGTTTTCATAGTGTACCATTTCTTTCCAAATATGGAAATTTCAAATATGTTCCGTAGTTAATATTTGTTTCCAGTTGGCACAATCGGTGCCATTGCAATTTCAACAACATAGAAAAGAATGTAATGTGTACTACATATCAAAGACGAGAATGTAAAACATGACAGGGCAACAATAAGCTTTGATTTATTTGAATATTTCAATGCTACAAAGTTATTGCTCATGCCTTATATGGTTTACATGTATTGTTTTACAATTATTGCATATGTGACAAGTTCAAGTACATGATAAACTTCTTTCAACATATTTTTCAATTCAAAGACAATTGCAAAAAAATATTTTTCTGCTCATTTTGATAAAAAAGATATAGTTAGAAAACAAGAAGGATTTTTTCGAACTTCACAATCCACGTTCATATGTTCATTGAAAACAGAAAAGAAAGTCGAAAATCTAAGAAAATTGCTTTCTTATGAGAGTGGAATATGCACAATAAATTCTATATATATATATATATATGAAAGGAAAGAATGATAGAAAGACATTTGATTTCAAGTTGTTAAGTCTCGATTTTCTATACCAATTTTACAGCATTTACAAAGACAACTAATGCGAACAAGTGCATATACAAATCCATTAGAGATTGTATGTGCAAAATGTAGTAGTCCAATTATATCTACTAGAACTATGAACGAAACTATGGTTTTTTGTACTAATTACAACGAAAATTGTCGCTTTGTTTATTTCCATCAATTAAATCGTATCATACATGCAAACAACGGTATTGTACAATATATTTTGTTCTAAGAGGCATGGAATTGGAGAAAGTATTACCTAATCTATGAAAATTTTCCTATGAGCAATAATGTGTGGACAATCAGTTGTTATTGATTTGTTTTCCAATTTCGAGATATATAGCACATTTACAATAAACCATCAAAACATGATTATACATATGCAATGATAGTTCTCTTTGTTTACATTGTTGTTGAATCTAGTGATGGTATGGTTATCTTCACTTGCATTTTCAAACAATATATTTATGGTATTATGTTAAGACTATTGGCAAAGAGTAGGAGGGGAGTTCACACTTCCACACCTTTGCGTATCTACACTTTCAATTTTAACACTATGTTTTACTTATTTCTTGAAGAATTTGAGCATTGCTGAAGAGATTTTCTGGTTTGTTGGATGATTGGGATATAATTTCATCTTCTGGTTACCTGATTTGTGACTAGAAATGAGTAGGGGAATGATCAGGTGCTTAGTACTTAGCTAAAAAATCAAAGTTCTCAGATTGGCTCGAAAATTGTACGAATGTGTTCGTCTCGTCAAGACTATCGCAGCGCAATTTGTTTTACTAAAAACGGAGTCCAGATGAAGGAGAAAAGGCATGTTGTTCGTTTTCCTAAACAGCTAAAAAAATTACAGAATATGACAAAATGATGACACGACAGTCTAGTCAGAAAGGGGAATCTTCTTTAGTTTTCACCCAACAGGTTTGTGACAAGTGTCACCTTCGGATTTGCCAGTTTGGTTGTGTGAAAGTGAAATTGCCTAATTATCCTAAGTTGGAATTTGAATTTGTTTATATATATATATATATATTATATATATATATATATTATATATATATAGATATATATAGTTTATATATATATATATAGATATATATAATTATTAAATAAATCCACCTAATACAAATCCAACGGCTAAATATTTGGATGGCGCATTAAATCCAAAGTCCAAACTATATAAACTAAAGGCCATTGAAATATTATGTGGTAAAATATATATTAAGGGATGGGCGGACGGAGGTCAAACCCATGACGCCCCCCTCCTTCCCCCACGCCCTCCCAAACTCCAATACATACCATTGAGCGAGTGACATGTTTGTTAAAATGGAGGCCCCGACATAATATTTAAACTCACATTGATTGTCGACGGTAGGAGAGGAGGGAGCTAGCCCCCTCTCCATACGACCGAGTTTTTAAAACCAAGGGCCAGTGCCACCATTAAGCACGATTAGCTCCATAATCACATTTAGACTTAATTAATCCACAGTTTATTTTGGTGGCAGTTTTGGAGGCGCGCCAAATTCGGCGGGACTACCAGCTTTGGTGGTGCTAACTGGAGTCTTCTCTAGATTTAGCGGGGTTTCCTAGGGAAAAATTAAATGAAGCATATCTTGCTCAATTTTCAACCAATTTTGGAAAATGAATACTCAATTTTGGATGATTTCAACCTTATAAAGACATTGGTATAGGTTTTAGATGCAATTGAAGACTTATACATGTTATTTTTCCACAGGGAAGTTCAGGGAAGCCTAGAGCCACTAGGGAAGGGGGTCATATCTAGAGCATCCAGAGTCAGTTTGATGGTTTGCTGCATTGTACATGTTTTTTGTTCAGTATTTCTTTCTAAAGCTATTTTTCTCATGAATGTTTTGTTTAACTTAAGGAAATTTACATGTTTGTAAGCACCAACAACTAAGGAAACCTTAGCATAAAAAGCAAGAAGCAAGCACATATTTATAAATATGTAATTGTTATTAGCACAGTAAAACTAATCATACAAAAATAGATCAATTTGGAATCATAGCAAAGGTTGAATTGCTTGATTTCTTGAGTTTGTGCAATTAAGGTTTTAATGGTTGCAAAATTGTGATGCTTACAAGGTTAAAGTTGCAGAAAGGAGAAGCGAAGCTATTGGTTGCAACTCCTGAGGTAATTCCTAGAAGAAGGAGAGCCACAAGGCCACAATATCCACCACCCAAAGTTCCAATTCTAGATGCACTTGAAAATCCTCAAGTTTTGCCTTCAATTGAGATTGAAGAGGTACAATCAGTACAAATTTCTAAGCCTGAATCCATAGCCATCGTGTCTGGAGAAAGAGAGCATGAAGGTTCCTCTTCAGAAGAAGAAGATTTCAAGAAAGATTTCTATACTTTGACTGAGATCTTTAAATTCTTCTATGAAGAGAGGAACCATAGAATGGTTGGAAAGAGTTCTAAACCTCCACATGGAGAAGGAAGCTCAGAAGACAAAAATGATGAGAAGAAGGATTCCAAAGGGAATGGTGGAAAGCCACCTCCATCTCCACCATCCTCATCATCTTCCTCATCATCTCCATCATCTCACGCAACAACATCTTCCACTACCACCACTGAAACTTCCCATACTCATTCCAAAACCCCAAAAGGAAAGACTCCATTACTGAAACTAGACATAAAATTCGAACTTCCCATGTACAATGGAGAGGTGAATGCAAAAAAGTTGGACAATTAGATTCGACAGTTGGAGGTATACTGCAGAATTTAGGACCTTCAAGAGGATGAGATAAAGATCTAGTTAGCTTCACCGAGGTTAGAAGGAGCTGCACTAGTTTGGTGGGAAGCAAATACTCAAGAGGAAATGAGAATCCATGGTAAGATATCTATCACTTGGGTTGAATTTGTTTCTGCAATTAAAAGACAGTTTTATCCTTTAGCCTATATGCAAAAATCCATTATGAGTTGGCATAATTTTAGGCAGCTTAAAGGCCAAAAAATACAAGATTATACGCAAGAGTTTAGGAAAAGGGCTTTGTTATTTGAATTCCCAAGATACACTACTAACATATATTGGGGGTTTACATTCCTATCTTAAACACACTATTCTTATGTTCAATCCAAATAATTTAGATGAGGTATGTGCGCAAGCCACGCATCTTGAATCTAGAGGAAAGAACACCTATGAAGAGAGTAGTAATAAAAATCCACCTAAGAGTAAGGAGAAAGAGAAAGGAGGAAAATGGAAGGGAAAGAAGAATGCAAGTGTGAAGAAAGGAGGGGAGAAAATCACATGCAAACATTGTTCCAAATAGGGGCATGATGAAGCCCACTGCTGGAAATTGCATCCATAAATGAGACCAAATAAGTTCAACAATAAAGGGAAACAAAAAACCACTGCTATCACTCAAGAAGATTTTGGTTCTGAATCAGGTGATGGAAACAAAATCATTGTCATGGGAATCAAAGGAAAGCAAGATATTGCTAGCACTACTTCACAAAATTGTAACACTACTACTACTCCAGATGAAAAGAGATGAATTGAGTTATTTCATGTTAGGGTCATATCTAAACACACCAATATTGACACACTCTTTGATAGTGGGTCACAAGCGAATCTAATCTTTGAGATCTTAGTCAACAAATTGAATCTTGAAATTGTACCTCACCATAAACCATACCCTTTGGGATGGATAACAAGAGACGCCAATTTACAGGTTATAAGAAAACTTTTGTTTAAGTTTGCAATCACTACAAATTTTGTTGACGAAGTAGAGTTAGATGTGGTACCACTTGATATTTCGGGTGTGGTGTTGGGTAGTCCATATTTGTATGACTGGAAAGCAGTCTTTTAACATCGTGAAAACAAGTATCACTTATTCAAGGATGGTATGGAGTATATAGTGAGAGCCCATCGCAAAAAGATGAACATTTCTTTTATGAAAATGTTGTTGGAGTATATAGTGAGAGCCCATCGCAAAAAGCTGAACATGTCTTTGGTTAATGAAGGGTAGAAAAAATACAAGTGAATTCATGTTCAAGCCAAATGATGATATTTTTTATGAAAATGTTGTTGCATGTAATGCAAGTTTAAATTCTGATTTGGTTGGTTCAGTTCATCAAAGTGATGAAGTATTTCAGGTTGTGAAAGGATCGTCCTTCAAGGAGAAGGACACTTCACATGAAATATCTTTGCAGCAAGAGGTTTCTCTGATGTTAGCATGCAAGGGTTGACAAAATTGTGAAGTGTAGAGACACCAATGCAATGCAAAATTTTGTTGAACAATGGGCTCATTTAATAATCTCTTATGCCATGTTGTGCACCGATGGTTATGGTGCCGAAGAGGAATGGTAAGAATTTCAAGAAAGAGGACAAAAGGAGTAGTTTTCGCCAAAGCAAAGTTGTAAAAATAGGTCAGTGCAAGAATACATATAACACCAAAAATGAATGGTTTGTATGGATTTTAATGTTGTATGTTCTTTGTAGCACTTCTACTACATACATGTATTTGAGTTATGGCAAAAAAGAGTCCTTTCTTGAAGAAATTGTCCACTTGGGTGACATAAAAATGTTTAGAAATTTTTCTTATGCACATGTCATCTATGAAGGAAAATTGTTTGATGTTTTGATGATATCAAAGTACAAGTTGGGTTTCACTTCTTTGATGCATTTGGGCCATGATATTGGCGGAGGTAAGCTGAAGGCAAGCCTATCCAAGTTGGATGCCATTGTTGATTGGTCAACACCCAAGATCATCATTTTGATAAGAGGTTTGTTAGGAGCAGCCCAATGTTGGAGGAGATTGTTGTTGACATTTCTTTTGAAGCTCCTTGGCATGCATTTTCATGTGTATGCAAAGTCTTCCAGTGGGGAGGCAAACAGCAAGAGGCATGTGTTGCTTCAAACCAAAAGATTAGTTTAATTCTTTTTTATGCTCTTCCAAACTTGAAAGGTTCATTTGAGTTTCAGGTTTATGCAAGCAACTTCACCATCTTATTTAATTCAGAATATTTCCATGGTTTAAAGATTAAGTTGCAGCAATCCATGCACTTTCATTAGATGGATACTTGTCAAAAATTTCACTTGGTTCGAAGGTACAAAAAGGTATATGCAGCAATTTCATTGTTATGCCTTTTAGGCCTATTGGTTATGTAACCGTTGTATTCAAACATCATTATGTTTTACATGAAAGTTATGTTCAGAAAATTTCATACTTTCAAGATGTACAATCGGGCTTGAGTCATGTAAATCAAGTAGAGAAATTTGTCATCAATTTGCATTATATTTTGTTATGACGTCATGGTAAGAAAGATGTTTCTTTTGATGGCGACATGGAAAAAACCATGAGTTTCTATGAACGACTAAAAATGGTGCAACAAACAGTGCAAGATCAGCTTGAAAAGGGAAAATACAAGGATAGGTATAGAACGGGGTCCTCAAGGCAAGTGAATGTTGATTTCCTTAGAGAGGAGCTCAAGGAAAAAAATTCGTTAAAATCCAATTGGATCAAGCTTGGAAAGGTGAGGGGGTTGTACTACTCATCTACTTGTTAGATAATAGTATATTTTGGAGTCCAAAAGGCTTCTAGTGGGGAGGAATGATCAGGTGCTCAGTGTTTAGCTCAAAAATCAGAGTTCTCATATTGGCTTGAAAACTATACGATTGCGTCTATCTCATCAAGATGATCGCAATGCAATTTGTTTCACTGAAAACGAAGTCCGGATGAAAGAGAAAAGGCTTGTTGTTCGTTTTCCTAAAGAGCTAAAAAAATTGCAAAATATGACAGAATGATGACATGGCAGTCCAGTCAGCAAGGGGAATCTTCTTCAGTTTTCACCCAATGGGGTTGTGAAAAGTGTCACCTTTAGATTCACTAGTTTGGTTGTGTGAAGATGAAATTGCCTAATTATCCTAAGTTGGAATTTGAATTTGTTTTTATTTAAATATTATTATATAGTTATAATATGATTATTATTTAATTACTTTTTTTTAACTATATATATATATGAAATAAATCCACATAATACAAATCCAACAGCTAAATATTTGGATGGCACGTTAAATCCAAAGTCTGAACTATATAAACCAAAGGGCATTGAAATATTATGTGGCAAAATATATATTAAGGGATGGGTGAAGGGGGATCAAACCCATGACCTTCCCCCCACAAACTCCAATACATACCATTGATCCAACATCATGTTTGTTAAAATGGAGGCCCCAACATAATATTTAAACTCACATTGATTGTTGACGGCAGAAGAGGAGGAAGCCAACCCCCTCCCCATACGACCGAGTTTTTAAAACCAAGGGCCAGTGCCACCATTAAGCGTGATTAGTGCCATAATCACATTCAGCCTTAATTAATCTGTTGTTTATGTTGGTGGAAGTTTTGGAGGTGCACCAAATTCGACGGGACTGCCAGTTTTGGTGGTGCTAACTGGAGTCTTCTCCAAATTTAGTGAGGTTTCCTAGGGAAAAATTAAATGAAGCATATCTTGCTCAATTTTCGACCAATTTTGGAAAATGAATAGTTAATTTTGGATAATTTCAACCTTATGAAGATATTGGTATAGGTTTCGGAGGTAGTAGAATACTACTACAGATGATTTTTCCACAGGGAAGTTCAGGGAAGCCTAGAGCCACCAGGGAAGGGGGTCATACCCAGAGCAGCCAGAGTCAGTTTTCAGAGATCTAGTAGTCATTTTTAGCTAATTTGGACATTTTGAACACATTGGTGTAGGTATCAGGAACCATAGAGCTTTGTAAACATAATTTTTTCCACATTGAGCTAATACAGAGGCCCAAGCCATGGAAGTTGGACCAAGGAGATCTAGCCCAAGAAGAGTGAACTCCTTCATAAAAACACTATGTTAATGTGTATCTTTGATGGTTTGCTACATTGTACATATTTTTTGTTCAATATTTCTTTCTAAAGCTATTTTTCTCATGAATGTCTTGTTTAAATTAAAGAAATTTACATGTTTGTAAGCACCAACAACTAAGGAAACCTCAGCATAAAATGTAACAAGAAAGCACATATTTATAAATCTATAATTATTATTAGCACATCAAAACTAATCATACAAAAACAGATCAGAGAAGCGTCCACATTTCTGCACATTCGCATATTCGCAGTCCCAATCTTAACATGAACTTATACATTTTGCTTGAAGAATTTGGCTATTGTCAGAAAGCTTTTTTGGTTTATCGAATGATTAGGATCTAATTTCATGTTATGGTTAGTTGATCTACTATTCTCTTTGCTTGCATTATCATCAATTTACTGTGGTATCTTGGAGATAGTATTATTGTCAAGTTATCAAAATCAGGAGATTTTCTATGGAAAATATGTATATATCTCTTAACGGTGATTACATAATTTGTAGATATTAACAATGGTACAAAAACATATTTCAATGAATTTATTTGTTCAAGTTCTATGTTTTGTACCATGCTATATATTTTGATTATAATGTATAGTTGGTTCATTGTGCTAAATCATGTTTGTGTTTTTTGCAGTGCGATTCTTGCATTGTTTTATTGATTTATCAAATTTGCAAAGTCTATAATTAGTCAAACAATATTACAAAATGTGTTTCCTTTGCTCATAGTTTATGTTAGCAAAAAATATGTGAGGAGTTTCTATATTTGAAGATTTAAAGATTATATGGATCCTTAATACTTGTTTAACGTCTCTAGAAAACAAAATTTGTGTTTAATAATATTTGACAACAATCGTCGTACTTTTCAGTTTAACTCAAAATGTATGAAATTTCTACGGCAAAATCAAATCTACCAATGTTACATTGTTATTTCGTTTTCAATTTCCAAAAATTTAAAAACAAAAAAGTGTAAATAAAATATACAATATGTTGCAGTTAACTATGTTTGAAACTTAGAAATCCAATCTAAGCATGTTCTTTCTCTATTTTTCGGTGCATGTCTTCAAAGTCTCAATTCCCATGGTATTTGACATATATGAAATGTCTTATACACTTAATCAATCTTCTGTGGTGGGCATTGACGTTTATTATAAAATTAAATGAGGAGATTTCAATGTGCACATGAAGGTTTCGTTGTGTGGAGTGTGAAAGAAGCTCATATATAATCTTCATAACTATGCAAAGTGTGGAAGTGCAAAGGAAAAAAAGAGGGGGTAGGGGTTTGAATGGAGTGTGGAGAAATAATCTCAATAACGTTGATACATTGTGCAGAGTGCAAATGAATCTTTCTTCCTCTGCATCTCCGTAGTGGTTTCATGAGCCCATCATGATTCAAGACACAACCAACGTATCTACATATAGCTTGTTGTTATAATTGGTATTGAGTACAATGGAACTGGGGCTAGATTTTGTTACGATAGTTCTTATATGCTTTATGAATATTATGCGTTTGTATTATGTTATTTACTAACATTATTTACTATGTTTTGATTGTAATGTGTAATTAGTTCATTGTGTTATGTCATGTCAATTGTTTTTCAATGTGATTTCTTACATAGTTTTATTGATTTATCAATTTTGCAAATCCTATAATTAGTCAAACAATATTAGAAAATGTATTTCCATGTATTTTCAATTTACAATTTGATTAGATTAGAAAACAAAAGCAAAAAGTTTCATGCATAATATTTACATTATTTTGATGATCCAATTTGGCATAATTTACAAAATTTATGTTCCATGAACATGACCAGAGTATAGGTGATGCAATGTTATTAGACTATTCTACTAAAAAATTAGAATATTCTATTAGGTGATGCAATGTTATTAGACTACTAAGATATTTCTAATAACTTGTTATAACTAATTTCTATAATAATAATAAAAACGTTAGTCACTCAAAAATTAAACAAATTTCTAAACCAATCATTAGTACATAGAACTCAAGCAAATTTTTAAATCGAATGCTTATTTGAAGAAATGATGTATGAAAGAGTATGACATAACCTAAAAAATATTTTGCATCTATACATACCTGTATATTCCATGATATTCTGATATTTTTGTTTTCACCGTGTCGAGAAAATTACAATATATAGCTAAAGGCTATATATTGAATTTCAGAATTGGTTGAGAAAGTAGCAAAAGTTGGTAACACTTCTACTGATTATGTTGCGAGAATGGAGGTGTGATTGCTCTATTCATGTTTTGCAAAATATCTCCTAATAACATTCTCATGGTGTGCAGTTAATCATCTAGCCACCTAAGCGCTTGGTGAAGTTCCAATATGTTATCCATTAGCATTGAAATATCTTGGCTAACCAATAAGATATTTTGGTTGAGCATTAAGATATCTTGGCTCTCTGCATATACCTCTTCCTGTATGCTTCTACCGTTGTTTCTTTTGACCATTTGTCTCGTTGTTACTATTGCTTAGAACGTTTTTTAGAAGTAATAAAGCAAGTCAGTTGGCTAGAAAATTTTTTAGAAGAAAAGAAGCAAGTCAGTTGCCTATAAATTTTTTCAGAATAAATGAAACAAGTCGGTTACCTAGAACTTTTAGAGGCAAGTTCAGTGCTTACAGGTCTACAATAATATGAACATTGGAAAATCACTTTTCCAGAGCTATTAGAAACCAAATTAGTGCCAACAAGCATACATATAATGCATCAGAGGTGATAAGTCATCTAAATCATGAATTGAAATCAAATTTTTGAAAGGAAATTCAACTACTGTCGATTTTAATGGTATTCATTAAGCAGTGATCGTCATTAATTTGGCTCGTACTAATTTTCTTGATCTGCAATCAAAAAATACTATTATGAAATCGATTACTTTAAACTGTATATGATTTCCTTAAATTCCAAATCAAGGCAGTCCAATTCATAGGATTTAATTTCATCATTGTTCTGTTTGGCATGCTTTATAAATTGATATGAACATACTAAATTATTAATATCTTAAATCTCATTCTATTTTGATTAACCAAAGCTCTCCTACCAATAAATACAAGTATTTTCGGCATTTATTCAATGAACCAATGTGTATTCATGACATTTAATATGTTAGCTTGTTTTGGTATTAGCCAATTTTTTTGCTATCAAAATAGAGTGAACAAACCATGCTATTGACATTTTCCGAATACTAAGTGCATTAGCGATTTCACATTTTTCAATTGAACACCTATTATCCAATATTAAATGGACTACGTTTTTAATCTATGTGAGGAAGAAATATTTTGTGGGAAAATAGATGTGTGAAACATACTACAAATAAATCAATTAAGTAGCAGCTTTGGCTTATTTAAGTTTGTGGCATGAAAAGATTGGTTTATGTGTATATTAGATGCGGAATAAGTATAAACATTGATTAACTGTATTTGCAAGGAAATTTTGTATTTTGACTAGATATGGTTTCTACCGCTTTGCAATAACTAGCTAAGAACTAGCATTTCAAAACTATTACCATTACAACAAGAGTTTCACTGATCTCCGATATATGAATATTATTGTAGGAAGATTTCTCTGCACCTTTGCATTTCGCACACATTATGAAAAACATAAATTTGAGAATCAAATTGCGAAAGTTTACTATTCTAAATGGATTAGACATTAGCAATTTCTAAAATTGAACATTGCAACTATAATTTGAATTATAACTGATGTGTGTTTTCTTGGAGCACATTAATGGTGTTTATCATGCCCAATAATCCAAAGGTTGTGTAGGATATATCATTTGCATTCAAGTTATATCAATTTACAAATATAAACCATATAAAATTAAATATTTGTACATTTAAACTTTATCAATTTATGCATATGTATTTTCAAATTCATACTAATTAATTGCAATATTTAACGATTTATCAGACCTAAAGGCCTTTATATATAAAACTTGAAAGTTTTATTTACACATATAAATATAAGTGTTGCTTAATATCTATGTTTGAAACTTTTATATTTTTAGAACAATCCAAGTAATAGAAACCTACCCCTCTTCACACATAAATATCAAAGATTTTGTTGTGCGAAGGTAGCATGTGTGGAGTTTTTTGTGTTCCTTGCTCCACACACACATTCTCCACGCACACTTTTTTGTGCATTCTCCACACTTGATTTCTATTGCAATTCCGACACAATTTTTTTTGTTTACTGAAACATGGCTTATTATCCTCATAGCATAGTTTGTCTATGTATCTTGCTAGAAGTTCATATTCCAAAGAATATATGTCAAGAGCAAGAGGGACAATTTGATTTTGCTAATGGAGAGGTTGAACCATCGTGTAGGAAAATAGATCACATCTAGATCTGGGAATGATTAATAAGAGGTCAACTGCAAAATCAATATATATTATTACAGGAAATCAAAAACTTGGTTTGGGTGTGGTTACCAACTCCGTTTTATTGATTAATGTATATCTTTGACCTTTTGAATGTATGAGATTTCTAGGAAAGGGGTATTGTTGTATTAGTGCATACAAAGGGATAATTAAACTATTGAGCCATCAACATAAGTCCTTTGTACATAGGAATGCATTGAACATACCTTGAGAAAAATGCAATGAGCATTGAAATGAAACGTTTGAGTTTGAAACTTTTTCTAGGAAACAAATTAATCAACTAATTGGCAGTTTTGGCCTATTAATGTGTGTGAGGAAGAAATGTTGTGCATAAAAATAGTTGTCTCTGTATACATTTCCACATGTTACATATTAATCAATTAATTAGTTGTTTGGGCTTATTAAATTTTGGGGCATAAAAATGTTTCAATTACATAAATACTAGTTACATTTGTGTTGAAACCCGGTATAATTCAACTAGGTATAATTATATAGTTTTGGCACCAATATTCAAAATTGAGACTTGATACAAAATAAGTGCGGAGGTGTGGAGCTTCACACAACCAAAAAATATATGCATAATAGATATTATGCCGCTCAGCTCTGAACAATAGATAAAACACCACAAAAAATAGAATATAAATATTGAAAATCAAATTCCTCCACATATATTTCTTTATGCAAATAGCAAATCGTCAATTTTTACATTATTTGAAACACATATTTTCTCGTTCAGTAACAATGTTTTTATTAGTAAAACAAATCTAGATATTACTTTATCTTCACAAATCTCTTTCATAGTTATGCTTACATTATTTTAATAATGAAATGGTTATGCTTCACATTGCAATTTGTGCAATGTAGATGTGCGGGAATATGGACAAAGCAAAATAAAGGTTTTGTCCGCACTCTACATATATCATTTAGATATTTTGGGTTTTTCAAAAATTAATAATACAATTTATCAAACTAGTTATTTTTTTAATTAAATAAATTGATTTAAGATAGACAAATAAGCATGTTTTTGAGACTATCTATCCATTCAGTTGTGCATTTTAACATTTCTATCAATTGGCCAAAAGGTGACGATCGTTCGCTGAACCGCAAGACAACACTCTTCATTTGATCACAGTGTTGTGTGATATGCTAAATTAAAAACTTTTTAATGCATCAAAGCAATTGTTAAAGATTAATTCCAACACATTAGCATTGGATACTGTTGTCACAAAACCATGTACTAAGGGCTGCTACTTAGTAAGATCTCATGCAACTGTTTCAAACCAGGCTTTTAGCTAGGGATTAGCCTCCCTAACCTGAGAGGGCTCTCTCAAAAAT
>APFE031339369.1:43426-81743 GCA_000404065.3 Pinus taeda | reverse complement strand
TGTGATCGGCTGGAGCGAAGGAGCGCGAGGATCATCTCTTCGACAAACATAGCGTTGGAATCCAAGTAGGTTTCTTTTACCCACTTGTTAATTACAACTAGGAACCTGCAGTGTAGCATTGTTTGATTGTTGCTAGACCCCTGTTGGGCTAGTAGGGATCGCCTCTATCCGTAGAGAGGATTTACCTCTCCAACAGCTATCATCAGCACCCACAACCTCATTGCAAATGATCCCAATCTTGCACAAAGATACCTTATTGTACAAGAACAAGCAGTCACTCATTTTGAAGACATGCTAAGATTTCTAGGAGATGACAGCCATAAAACCTGTCAAAGGAGATCAAACACCTTACCCTATAGCCTAAAGATCAAAGAAAATCATGCTCCTGATAGAATGAGGGATGCACTAGAGAGAGTCCCACTGTATAAGAAAACATTATAGAGACTCAAGGTCAACTAAATTGGATTAAAACTCATCCAAACATTTCTTTTAGGTATGTTAGAGGGGAGAAAGTAATAAGAAGAAATGAAGCATTGGGAAGAAATAGAGAGGAATGCAATGTTTTATCCACAAGAGGAGGAGATTATAGCGAAAGCTTGGAATGTTAAGGAGGCCACCAAAGCAATGAAAGACATGGACATAGATTGAGCTACTTAGAGGATGAGAAACATTTTTATTGGGGGGTGATGATGAGGCTGATCAATGGGTAAATTATATGGACTTTAATGGACCTCCAGCATACTAAAATCATTTTTGCTCATCATTATTTACATGTTTTAATTATGTTTTGCTTAATGAGGAGTGTAAAGATGAGATGTCATCTCTAGTGGTCTAATGTGCATCGATTGTAGGTTTTGGAGCAAATTTTGGCTAATTAAAGTGTACGAACTCAAATGGAGACAAGAAAGAGGGATTATAGGAGACAGGATCTCCCTCCTTGACTCCTCACTCACTCGAAGTTTCCTTAATCAAATCGCATTAGCTCAGAGTTGCAAGCAATCGGGTCATGAAGTTCATTGGTAGCCAAGCCAGTGATAGTTGAAAACTAGTTGATCTCGATATTGGAGCCAAGCCTTCCTAAATTTAAGTTGTTGGTAATTTTAGTGGTATAAATCAAGAGGCCTAGGACCTCATTAGGATGCAAATTTTTTGTTCAAGATAGCTAAGAAATTTTCGAGTTGAAGCATTGTAACCAAGCATGCTTATGTATTTCTGATTTCTTTAATGAAAATGAGTAGCATTCCCTTGATCCAACACTGAGTTGACTCAGAGGGTTCAAGCTCTTGGGTTAGGGCCCAACCCCAGCAGCAGAGGTTCCTCTTGTTGTATATGTATGTTTAGGTTAGCTTCATAGTTAGAGTTAAATTGATTTTGGTTTTGTTAATTTGCAAAGAATTGGTAGATTTGATTAGTTTTCTTCCATGTGTGGATAGTTCTAACAGTGGCATTGTAGTGATAAGAATATATTCCATAAAAGTTGAGAGCAAGTGGTTTCCACATCATTTCTCCCTTTCAGGGATTATGGTTTGAGGAATACTTTTAATGCAACCCAAAAAGAAAACATTATAGCTTTTTGTGTAATTTAGGGTTTTCTTGCTAATTAGGTCACTATCTTGCAGTTTCATAGATCAATTCCAATTGGTATTTTCAGATTTCATAAATTTGTGTGATGATTTCACCTCAATTTCATATTGGTTCCAAGAATTTCCATGTGTGAGCTTAGCAAGAAAATGGTGATAACTTTTTTTTCTTTTACTCGAATGCCAAGAATGATGTTTGTTGATTGCAAGATTTTATGAATGTCAGGGAGACCTCATCTCATCAGCCTCAGTCAATCCATATCCACCCATGATTGCCAAAAGTCAGTAAGGTCTCAATTTGAATTCTTGTCTTACGAGGAAAACTAGCCATCTCTATTGAGAAAATCCAACCATCTCAAAGCTTTGGCTTGAGTCCTAAGTAAGTTCCTATCACTCCCATTCCGTATTCCCTCCTTATTCACCTTTTCCAAGTTCCATCCCACCTTCTATACCACTCCTTAATCGTCTGGCCTATTCTCGTAGTAAAATATGGGATCTTGTAGGTGAACTAGTAGTTCTTGTAGAAATCATGTAGGAAAGCCCGTAGTGGCCTATTTTGAGACAAAATCGAGAAAAATCATCACTAAAAGCCTTGATTAGGTCCCTACTTGCCTTCCAAGTCATTTGAACCATTATACTCCTTTTCCTTCACACCTATCTCGCTTTCCAAAGAACCAAGCAAGATTAACATCTACATTTTTCAAGCAAAAAGATAAAGAGAAAAAGTTATTTTATATTTATTCTTCCACACAACAGATTAGCACTCTTTATATTAGATTTCATGCTTAGACTAGTTAAAATTTCACATGTGTTAAAATAGGGTTCTCTTGCAAGCAAAGTATGTTAGCAAGTAGATAGAAGATTTCACGTTGTTTTGTGAGAATTTCTTTCATTCTTTCCTTCATGCAATAGACATCATTTATTTTCTTCCAATTAGAATAGATCTCCCTTCTCCAAATTGGTAATGAAACTTCTTCTAGTCAATAGAAGGTTGGTTTGAGAAACCCTATTGGTCTATCATCCCATCTCAATAGTGACAAAGAGTAAACCAATTACATCTATTTGTGTATACACCACTATCACCTCCATGTTTGTACGAACCCCGGGTTGATGAAGTAAAGTGAGTAGCCCCAGGAGTTGCAGCATCCTTGCCGCAATACTGGTGCTCTTCAAAATACAAATATTGGTTGGTATCAAAAGGTTATTCCCAGGTGTTGGGAATTGATTTTGGTGGTATTTTTCTCCTGTTACCAAGGTATCTTCTATTATATTAATTTTATCTATTATTGTTGCTTTTGATTTTGAGGCAAAATAGATGGATGTGAAGACAACATTTCTTCACAGGAATCTATAAGAAGAGATCTACATGAAGCAAACAGAAGGCTTTGAGGTGAAGGGTAAGAAAGAAATTTATGCAATTTAAAAAAGTTTATGTATGGGTTAAAACATTCACCAAGGATGTGGTACCATAAATTTGATACATTTATACGGGGACTTGGCTTCACCAGAAGCAGAGAAAATCATTTTGTGTATTTTAAAATAATTGGTGATTGTGTTATTTATATGGTCTTATATGTGGATGATATGTTACTAGTTGGAAATGACAAATAAATTATCCAAGATTTGTAGACCCAATTGTACTCCAAATTTGACATGAAAGATCTTGGTGCTGCAAACTAAATTTTGGGCATGGAAATTAAACGAGATCAGGCAAAGAGGAAGCTCTAGTTAAAACAAAGGAAGTATGTTGAGACAATACTGTAGAGTTTTAATATGAAGGATAGTAAACTGATGAAGCTTCCTATTCTTGTAGGTGTAAAGTTATTTTTTGAATAGTGTCCCAAGACACAAGAAGAGGAAGAGAACATGTCCCATGTTCCATATGCAAGTGAAATTGGTATTTTGATGTATGCAATGGTCTATACTAGACCATACATTTCACATATAAGAGAATTGAACAAGTTTATGTCAAAACTAGGAAAGGAGCATTGGATAGCAATGAAGCGGGTTTTTAGGTATTTGTGTGCCATTAGTGATTATGGTTTGTGTTATCAAGGAAGACCAAGATTGGACAGAGTTTTGGACATCTATGCCTTTTTTGATGCAGATTGGGCTAGAGATTTGGATCAGAGAAGATCTACAAGTGGGGATGTGTTTAACCTATTTCGAGGTGTAGTCAATTGGATGAGTAAGAGACAATCTGTAGCAGTACTTTCAACTACAAAGGAAGAATACATGGAAAACACTCATGCAATCAAGGAATCATTTGGTTACAGAGATTGTGTTCAAGCATGGGGTTAGTACATTGAGCTATAAGATTGTGATAGCCAAGTGCAATTTTCTTGGCAAAGAACCATGCTTATCATTCAAAGAAAAATCACATTAATGTTCAATATCACTTTGTGAGCGATGTGGTTGAATACAAAAAGATGTTGCTGGTAAAGGCGGACACTTTGAAGAATATTATAGATGCATTAACAAAGCCTGTGAGCACTGAAATTTCTCTTTGTGTAGAGAAACAGTGGGAATTGCAGGGTTGGATCAATGATTAAGCTCTCATGTTTCCCCTTATGGAAAGAAAACAACAAGTGGGAGAATGTTGGGTTGTGTTATATTCTTTCCACGATTAGCCCACGTATGATGGGTGCAAAAGCTTCCCCTATACATTGCACTGAGGGGTCACAAGGGTAAGCAGGGTGGTGGTAGCCCCCCTGAACAAGTTCCGGGGTAGCATCCCATGAAAAAAAATTTCGACCCTAGATTAAGTGGGTGGACCTACCTATGGTTTTGTGCATGGATTTCACATATGTTTTTGGGCATTATGCTTTACTGTCCATGGTATTTTGTAGATCCAATCAAGAGAACTATGGTTATGTTCTAATCCATGGTCAATGGATTGGGGTTTATGGATGCTTTGGCATGTATATATATGTATTATAACATTGAAAGGGGTTAAAACCTAAAAAGTTGAAGATAATGATTCTCTCCTTCATATTATCTGTGTACTCATACAACTCAAAGAAGTTTTTCATCCCAAGAATCCAAACCTCTACATCTTCTAGCTTATTTACGTCTCCATCAAATGTAGGTGGCTTTTCTTTCTTAAACCCATCTAGAAAGTATACTTTATTACTCCTCTTGAAAGGATGATAGTGATGATGATCATGATGCCTGTCAAAATCGGAACTAGAATAGTACTATATCCATCAACTATCTTATCCGGAGTATCCAACAACCTACCATCTCTAACAGTTTCATTGATGAGGCTTATCAATAGGTATATTATATGGGTCACAATGCCATCCTCCAGCCTATTAAATTATGCTTTTCTCCAGTTTATCTACAAATTTCGTTATATTATACTTAGCATGAGAGTAAAGTATGTGTTTCTATGTCATGTGGCTTAATGTGTGTTAAATGTAGGAATTGGAGCAATTTTGAGTTAATTTGAGTGCAAGAACTTGGAGTAGACGAACAAGAGAGTTTCACCTTCTTAACTCCTCCAATTAGTTGAATATCCCCACTCTATCCCATCAACTTAGTGTCATTGGCCACCATGCAAGCTGAGTTCATTGGTAGTCGCGCTAGTGCAAGTCAATGAAGAGTTAGATTCACCTATTCTCGAGTTAGGGACTCAAATATCCCTATTTTGTAGGAAGATGATGATAGCCCAAATTTTTTACAAATAAACAGGCTAAGGGAATCATTAGGATTTGAAGTTTTATTATATCCAAGAGGCCATTGAGTTGAAGCACATTTTACTATTATTTTGATGATGTATTTGATAATTTTTGAATGATAATGAGAAGTTATGTTTTGATCTAGCACTGAGTTAACTATGAGATCTAAAGCTCTTGGGTTAATTCCCAACCCTAGCAGCCTATTTTCCTCTAATGTATCTATATTTTTGTTAGTCTGGAATGTTGAGTCGTTTCTAAAGTTTATGTAGTTTTCTTTTAGTTTAGAAGATTGATTAGTTGTTGCCCATGCATGCTTCATGTAGCTTAGGGGGTTAATTATTTGTTGCAGTTCAATAGATTAAAATCCATCAAAATTTATGTCTTAGTGACCCCTAGCTCATCTCCCTCATGGGGTCATGATTAAAGGACCCCACTATCACAGCCCAAAAACATAGTGTGATTTCTTGCTCATTGCATAGATCAATTTTTAGCATTAGTTAGATAGTTGTTTATGATTTCTTGGAAATATTTAAATTTTTTATTTTGATTCTCATGATGACTATAGCTTAGAAGGTAGTTCATTTCATAGATCAAGTGCTTAGCATTGGTTCGATAGTTTTTCAAAAGTCAACTCATATTTTACACCTTTACTTGTAATTAGTTTGCAAAAGAAAAGAGAAACAGATGCATGTGTCATTGCAAGGTTGTTGGATCTGCACACAAGGACCCCTTTCACCAACTTCATTGAGGTCTTTTCCATGTTCTTTTGATGCATTCCAACCCTTGTTCTAGATCTCTATTTTTTGGTCACGTCAATGACCATATTAGCCCAAA
The DNA here is from genome assembly GCA_000404065.3 of Pinus taeda. NCBI lineage: Eukaryota > Viridiplantae > Streptophyta > Pinopsida > Pinales > Pinaceae > Pinus > Pinus taeda. The sequence continues at coordinate 75,649 of APFE031339369.1, read as the reverse complement.
TTCGACTTTCTTGAAGTGTTGGGCTTGGCTAAGGGTGTTGATCACCTTACCTACACTTTGGACAACTTTCATACAACCTTCCAACACTTCATCTCACCATTTTCTCCCTCAAAACTCTCTAATCCAACTTCCTATAGCATTTCAAAACATTTTGTAGTAGTACATGAATCCTATAGCAACATCCTGTAGTAGTTTGTTTTGACCCTATTTTGACCTTAAATGATAGCCTAGCTCGGCTAAGGAGTAGTTTCACCCTTCATCTTGGACTCCATCACCAGAAATGCCACCTACACCAATCCCTTCACTCCTTTTCCTTTCCTTCAAGATCAAATTGGAAACATGTTGGACGACTTTAAAAGTGAAATGTTCAACACATTTTCTCTGAAAATGGATAGCATGCATATCAAGAGGAGTCAAGAGGAAGCAGAGATATCCTTAGCTATTTTTTTTCCCTAAATACACTAGAAGGCACCCCAGGAATGAATGTGCATTAAATGTTCTAGAGGTCTGCACAGTTTGTAAGGAAAACCATTTCACAAATAAGTTTCCTTCTTTGCATGGATTGAAAGTTGTATACCAAGGGAAAGAAGGTGGGGTTTAGCAGCTCTATTACATCAACCAAAGGAGGTCTCAAGGACCTCAACCATACCAGCAGGGCATGCAAGGTGCATACTATTCCTATTACCATCCCAACTAGAATGCACCCCTTCCCCCTTGGTATTCTTTTACTAATCCTTCATGGTCCACACCTTCTCCTTGGTCTTATGCACCTCAGTATCCTCCCTAACCTATCAATCAAACATTTCAACCATATGCTTCTTCACATCCTCAGTGGAATAACCCATCACAAGGTTGGAGGCCTCAATTAAACCAACCTCCTACTTAACTTCCTCCATCTCCATCTCAACCATAACTAATTCATCTTGCTCCACCTAAGCAACCTTAGATGCCTTCTCAACCAAATTTTAACCTGAGAAACAAACAAGCACAACAGGTCTACAGTGGAGAGACATCTTACTCTTCCTATGTTGTGGAGATTCAATAAATCAACCTTAGGCCTAGAAGAGTTCTCCTAGATAACCAACCTCCATCTCCACGTGGGGAGCTTGAAGAGGAAAAGGAAGAGAATGTCCCTCAATTAAATCCACCTCCTTTTCCTAAAAGATTGATCCATCCTAACTAGCACACCCCAGAAGAGACTGAACTTCTGGGAGAATTGAAAAACTTGTGTGTTAAAATCTCGCTCATTCAAGATATCAAGGATGTTCCCATCTACAACAAGACTATAAAAGAGAAATGCTTCAAACATCCTAGGAGAAGAAATGAAGACACCCCCACCATCAATGTCATTAGTCAATTATCTGATCTAATGTTAGGGAGAGTGATTTACCCAAAGTATCTAGACTTGGAAGTCTTGTGGTAGATGTGCACAATGATGGAACCATTGTCCCTCACACTTTGATTGATCTTGGGGCTACCATAAATGTGATGACTAAGGAAACCATGCTCAAACTAAACCGCCAAGGACCTTTGAGAATGACTGCCACAATGCTACAACTTGTAGATAGGTCCATAGTGGCTAACAATCTAAGCTTTGAAACGGGAACTATAAACTCAAAACGAGAACTCTGGCCAAAAAAACTCTCGTAAAAACATGAAAACCAGTGCTAAAAACGAAAAGTGTTGATGCTGGAATAACACCTTTTGTTCTTGGGTAAATTTTCAACATGTTTTAAAAATGGCAGTGAAAACAATTTTTTTGTGCAAAAATTGTCCAGAAAAAACACCCTCAAAATGAAAAGTATTGATGTTCGAATAACATTTTTTTTCAATGGCAATTTTGTGCAAAGAACACCCTCGAAACGAAAAGTGTTGGCGATAGAATAACATTTTTTTTTCAATGGTAAAATTCCAACATTTCAAAATAATGGCGTAAAAGATTTTATCATGACTTTGAAAAACATTAAAATTTCAAAAGAATAATGAAAACATAAAAGAAAATAAAATTAAAAATTAAAAGAAAGAAAAAACACCAAAACAAAAGAAGGTTAAAAAAATAACAAAACATAAATTGAAATATATACTAAAAACAAAACATAAAATTAACAAAAAAACAAAATATATAAAAGAAAACAATATTAAAAAAAAAAATATTAAAAATGTAAAAAAAACAAAATTAACTGTAAAATATAGGAATAAAACCTAAAAAAAACATAAAATTAAAAAAAAAAATAAATAGTAGAAATAGACTCCACAAAAAAAAAATATCTTGTAAAACCATAAAAAGTTTGGCCAAAAAAACACACATATGGAAAAGAAAGAAATTAAAATAAACTATAAAATTAAGTAAGTAAAAATAGAAATTTTTTAAAAAACATTAACAAAACTAAAAAAAAATGAAAACTAAAGACAAACTAGATTTTAAAAAAAAATAGAAAATAAACAAAATAAAAAAAATAAAGACTGCTAAACTTAAGCTTAAAATGTTGATTACTAAAAAAATTATATAAAAAAGACAAAAATAAAAATTAAATAATCTTAAAACAAAACAAATTAATCTCATAAACCATAAAAGAATTTGCGAAAAAAAAAAAAAGAATAAACAAAATATTTAACAAAACCAAATTAAAAACTTTAGTAAAATTAATATTAGAAACATTAAAAAAAACTAAAAATATGAAAATTTTAAAAGAATATATATATCTTTTCAAATTTAAAAAAAGAAAAAATTAAAAACATTTAAAGCTTAAAAGAAATATTGTACTTTTTGATTATAACAAAGATTATTTTTTATTAAGCCTAACTTTTTTATTTAAAAGCAAAAAAATAAAAATTTTAAAATTCTAATATAATATATATATATATTAATATATATATATATATATATTAAAAACAATTTTTTTTGTTTAAAAAATAAATTTACCTTCGCCTGCCCGACTGCTTCTGGTGGCACGACCCTGGGCGGAGGGTTTGCATGGAATCACCTCTTAGCCCGCCCCGTTGCCTGTGGTTTCGTGGTCCTGGGCGGAGGGGTCTACATTCAGACCCTTAGCCTAGGGTCGCGCCACCACGGGCGGATGGGTGGGCTGAGGTAAACAAAAGATATTTTTTAAATAAAAAAAAAAATGTCTAATTTTTTTTTAAAAATAAAAAAGATAAGTTTAATATTATATATAATATATATATATATATATATATATATATATATATTATATAATATATTTAATCTGAAAGATATATAATATAATTAGAGGTTTATTTTTGTTTTTTTAGTGGGTTTTTAAAATTTATTTAATTATTAAGTTTTACATAGTTTATATAGTGGAAACTGGCCCTGGGTAGTTCAAAACGCCATGGCGGATAGAAAGGATCTGCCATATTTGTGAGAATAGGGAGCACGAGGATTGAAAACCACTTCCTCTGTAGAGTTGCCCTGCATACAACCACATTAGATCTCAATTATGTTCACAACCTTGTATTACAATACTGACCTTCCTAGCCCCCTGTTTACAATGCCAAAATTATAGTGAGCTCGGGAGGCCTTCTCTCCAAGCTGGTTTTGAGCATAGGAATAAATCTTAAATCAATAAAATATTTGTCTTTATGTCCGAATAGATCATTATTTGGTCTCAGCGACGTTAACCATCATCATCATACATCATCACTATATATATATAATATATATATATAATAGTATATATATATAAATATATCATATTGTTTTGTTCCAAAAAGAATGTATGTTATGAGAAATAATTTTATATCAACATTTTTTTTGTCATATATAATATATATTTGTTTTTTTTTAAGAATCAACATTTAAAAAGAAAAATAAAACAACTTGAAAATTCATTAAGTAATCATAATTTCAAAAAAATTGAACATAATAAATTTTAAAGTATGAAAAATAAGTCTTCTAAAAAAAAGTAGGCTACATCAACATGTTGCATCAACACGTTTCAAAATCATCATGAAAATCACTAACATTTAAGAACAAATATTTATATTTGATACATAAGAAAATTTAAAGTATAAAAAATATGCTCCTAAAAAAAAGAAATGTACTCTACATCACCACTTCTCAAAATCGGGTTACGTTTTTACTACCCCTACGAAACGGGTAATCATATTGGTTATTTAAAGTGCCAAAAACTATGCTCTAGAAAAATATGTGTGTTCTGCATCACCCATTTTCAAAATCAGGTAAATTTTTTGCTATATGTATGAAACGAGTAATAGTATTAGTTCCCGTTTCAAATTTTATGTTGTTACATGGGTATGAATTTGGACTCTATTCTTTCTTTTTACTAAAGAGGATTTTTGTTTGTATGGGTAAATAATTTCGAGGGTTTATATGATCAAAGCATAAATTTTATCTAGAGTTGAGGGTTTAATAATTATGATAAGGGCAAGGTCATTTGGCGTGGATATTTTGGTAATTTGTATATGGGTATGAATTTGGACTCTATTTTTCCTTTTTACTAAAGAGGATTTTTGTTCTTATGGGTAAATTCAAAGCATATATTTTTAATGATTGTGATAAGGGCAAGGTCATTAGGGGTGGATATTTTGGTAATTTGTACATGGGTATTAATTTGGACTTTGTTCTTCATTTTTACTAAAGAGGATTTTTGTTCTTAAGGGCAAATCCAAAGCATATATTTTATCGAGAGTTGACGTTTTAATTATTATTGTAAGGGCAAGGTCATTGGTCATGGATATTTTGGTAATTTGTATATGGGTATGAATTTGGACTCCCTTCTTCCTTTTTACTAACAAGGATTTTTGTCCTTATGGGTAAATAATTTCGAGCGTTTATATGATCAAAGCATAAATTTTATTTAGAGTTGAGGGTTAAATGATTATGGTATTTTGGTAATTTGTACGTGGGTATGAATTTGGACTATGTTCTTCCTTTTTACTAAAGAGGATTTTTCTTCGTATGGGTAAATAATTTTGGGGGTTTATATGATCAAATCATAAATTTTATCTAGAGTTGAAAGTTTAATGATTGTGATAATGCAAAATCTTGATTGCAGCCAACAATTCAACGAAAGACAATGCACAAGAATTTTGCATGTCCTTATGGTACAAAGGGTTTAATGACTATGATGGACAATGTACAAATAAGCAGTTTACATGTCCTTATTGTACAAAGGGCTTAATGATTATGATAGACAATGCACAAGTAAGCATTTTGCATGTCCTTAATGTACAAAGGGTTTAATGATTATGATAATGCAGATCTTGATTGCCGCCAATAATTCAGCAAAAAATAATGGACAAGTAAGCATTTTGCATGTCCTTATCGTATAGATCAGTTCGCTCATCCCTAACATTTCTAGGGTCAGAATGCATGATTTTTTTTTCTTTTCACCCTTTTTTTAGTGGTTGATTGTTTGTGTAATGGACTCTACCATGTCGAACGAGCTTGACACAAGATAAGGAACTTTGCTAAAATTCCTTGTTTCATTTTTTAATGAGCTTGACACAAGACAAGGAACTCTACTCAAAGACTTGTTTCATTTTTTAATGAGGTTGACACAGTAAAATAAATACCCTTGTAGTTCTGGAGGAGATTAGGGGGCGATCCGACAATTGTGAAAAGTGGCGGGAAGACGGGAATGAAGCAGGATGAAAAACAAAGGTATCAGACTATTACAGAGACTGCCCTCCATGGAAGGACGCAAAGGAGGGAGCTCCACTCCCTCCTACAAGCAGGCCGTGACCAGCAGGGGAAAAAAAACCAATGGAATATGATAGAGAGCCTTTAGAAGGAAAGGAAAAAAACAGTGAAGAAGAAACGGAGGGAACTAAGTTAAGGAAGCAACATAATGATGCAAAGGAAATGAGGAATAAGACAAGAAGCAAGGAACAAAAGACAAAGCACACATGGGACCATGCAAACCCAAAGCAGTGGTAATACCTAGGGTGATTTTAAATGATCCGGCGCTACAGGCGGACAAGGATCACATGCAAACATATGCAATCATTTGTAAATTCATGGGTTTATGTCCCACTGAAAAAGCCTTACAAACGTGGATTAAATACCAGTCAAAACCAAAGGGCTGCATTGACCTACATCTTAGGTCTAAGGGTTTTTCACTGTTGTATTTGCAAATATTGAAGATAAGGACAGAGTGTTTGAAGGAGGGCCCTACTTTTATGCTGCAACAGGCCTCTATATGCGACCTTGGATTATGAATTTTGTTCTAGAACGCGAAACTTTTACATCGGTCCTGGTTTGGGTAAGACTCTATTCCCTACCTCTTGATTACTGGCAAACGGAATCTCTATCCACCATAGAAAATAAGTTAGGACGTTTCATCAAAGTTTTTGAGGCCACTAGAAGGGGGAAGTATACTTCCTTTGCTAGAATATGTGTGGAGATGGATCTCTCTAGAGCTCTGTCGAACGAGGTTATTTTGGAAGTTCTTGATGAAGAATGGATACAAATAGTAGATTATGAACATATTCCATTCACATGTCGCAAATGTCATGAGCATGGACACCTTGTCAGAGATTGCCCTCTCAGTAAAATAGAGAATAAAAACAAAACTGACACAATGAAGGATGAAGAAAGCTTCTTCAAGGTGGAACATAAAGGAAAAGGAGGCAAAAGATGAACAAAAACATGTAAATCGGCAGGGCAACAAGCTAGCCAGAACATGTTTCAAGTCCTCGAAGTAGATGAAGGTTCAATAGAAGCAAATAAAGCAAAGGAAGGAAGTCCAGTGGAAGAGGACAAAGCAGAAGACATTGAACAAATACAAGAAAATAACAAACAGAAAGAATTTATGATGAGTGATGCTGAACAGGAGATGGACCAAGAAATGACCCAAAGTGAGATGGAAATGGAGGACCATAAACTCTAGGAAATTCTTGACAAAGAGAACCTGGATTTGGAAGGTTTCTTGAATCAAGGAACCAAACAAGGGTTAGACTCGTTACCTACAGAGGAGTTCAACAGAGTTCAGCAGCTATTTTTATGGAAAACCCAGACTAAATTGGTGGATAGACAAAGATACAATGACAGGCAGGGCAACGAAGGAGTGAAAATGATGAAAAACACAACAGGACTAGCACCTAGAAACCCAGGAAAGAAAAGGGGTAGAAAAAAGCAGAATGAGTTGTTGATGGAATGTGGAAGGATAATGATAGATTCAGGTAAGATGAAAGACCTATCCAGTTACTCTTTTACTAATCTTTAATAATGAAGTTCACTTCTTGTAATATCAGGGGTCTAGGTAGTAAAAGAAAACAAAGATTACTAAGTAATAGAATGAAACAAGCAGCTCTTGATGTGATTTTTATCCAGGAAACTAAGTGTTCCATCGAGAAGATAAGAGATATCCATAGTAAATGGCTCAATAGATTTGAGTTTCTCGAAGTCAAAGAAGAGAATACAACAGGTGTTATTCTCACTCTTTGGAACCGACAAAAAATTGGATTAATAGATACGGAGGCATCTAGGGATTATTTATCTGTAGTAATTCAACCTGTAGGAGACAAGGAAACCTACTTGGTAACGAATGTTTATGGCCCTAAAAGAATGGATGAAAAAATCAGGCTTCTAAACTCTCTGGAGAATCTTAGAGACAGACATGCAAGACTACCTTGGATCTTGGGGGGTGATTTCAACATGATCGGATCACTTACAGAAAAAAAAAGGGGGAACCAGTGTTCTAGGAAAAGACTCTTTGGCTTTTCAAACCTTTATCGATAAGATGAAGCTAGTGGACATTGTAATGAGTAATGGAATCTTCACTTGGAACAATAAATAAGGAGGAGAGTCTCAGGTGGCCTCAAAATTAGACAGATTCATAATCTCAGAGGATCTTATGCTCAATGACAAGGAAATGGTAGCAAAACTGCTCCCCTTTGGAGGCTCAGATCACTCGCTGGTATAACTAAAGGTTCAGGGAATTGGCACTCCTAGGAACATACCTTTTCGATTTGAGAACATCTAGCTTTCCCACCCAAATTTCATCAACAATATAGCCAAATGGTGGTCAGAGAATTTAAACATTCAGGGTACCAGAATGCTCCTTCTTCAGAAAAGATTAAAACATATCAAGCTCCGGCTCAAAGACTGGAACAAGAATGAATTTGGCAATATCTTTGAAGAAAAAAAAGCTATTGAAGGTAAAATGCAGGAACTCAACCAAGCCCTTATCACGGAGGGCCATGATAAAGTCAGAAGTGATCAAGCCACCAAATATCATCAAAATTGGGATAATTTATGCAAACAAGAGAAAATATTTTGGAGACAAAAATCTAGACTTCAGTGGCTAAAAGAAGGTGAATGTAACACTAGATTTTTTCACAAATCCACCATGGCAAACAAAGCTCATAACAGAATTTCTCTGATCAAGGATGAAAGAGGAGATCTTCTCAATTCTCATTAAGAAATAGAAGTAGTTCTTGTTTAGCACTTTCGTAACATAGCACAAGAAACATGTTTTGATAGAGAACACTACATCCAGGACTTCACTAAGCATATACCTAGCATGGTATCCAACGAGGATAATGTCAACCTTTACATGCCAGTGACTGAAAAGGAGGTTAGTGGGGTACTCAAAGAAATGCAGAATGGTAAGGCACTAGGCCCGGATGGTTTCAGTGTTGACTTCTTCAAATCCTGCTAGAATATTGTCAAACGGTACATTCTGCATGTAGTGGAAGATTCCAGAATGAACAAAACCATTTTGAAGGCTTTGAATACCTCGTTTTTAGCCTTGATCCCTAAACAGGAGTTGGCTCAAATCCCTAATAGGTTCACACCTATAGGTTTGTGCAATGTGGTTTACAAGATAATATCAAAAGTTGTAGCAAATAGGCTCAAACCCCTCCTTCCTTCACTAGTTTTGGGGGAACAATCTGGATATGTGGAAGGAAGGCAAATTCTTAATGACATCATTCAAGCATGTGAAGTGGTGCACTCTCTTACAAGCAAGAGAAACGCTGGAATGATAATGCAATTGGACATAGCCAAATCTTATGATAAGCTAAATTGGATCTATATCAGGAAATTTCTTATTGCTTTTGGGTTTGACCATAACTGGGTAAGATGGATCCTGGCTTTGGTGACTTCTTCTAGTTTTTCAATTCTGGTTAATGATAATCCTTTGGAAACTTTCATTCTTTCCAAAGGCCTTAGGTAGGGTGACCCACTCTCTCCCTTTCTCTTCATCCTCATGATGGAAGGACTGGGTAGATCTATAAAGCATGCAAAAGAAGTTGGGAAAATCAAGGGTCTCCAACTCTCTGACAATGGACAAGCCCCGACTCATCAACAATTTGTGGATGACACCATGCTGCAAGGAATCCCCACAGTCAAAGAAGCTCTTGCGTATAAACAAATCCTCAGTGACTTTTCCATGGCTTCAGGTATGGAAGTTAATCTTTCCAAACCTAAGATTTTTTTCTTTAATAATAACATTGCGATTCAGAAGAATATATCTCGAATTCTGGGCTTTCAAAGAGATTATGTCCCCTCAAAATATCTAGGAGTTCCTCTAACTGCTAAACCGTTACACAAGAGCATCTAGGAGCTGATGATTAATAAATTACAAGACAAAGCCAGGTTATGGACTATGAGATCGTTAAACTTGGCGGGCAGGTTAGTCCTCACAAAGGCTGTTCCACAATCAATCCCAGTCTTTATGCTTTCAGCTATCCCTGATCCTAAAGGAGTCCTACATCAAATGAGAAACTTACAAAGAGACTTTCTTTGGGGCAAGGGGGAAGATAAGAAGAAATGGGCCTTAGTTGCCTAGGAAAAAATTTGCAAACCCAAAAACCATGGGGGTCTTGGATTGGATGATCCTGAGAGTCTAAGCAAGGTTTTAGGGGTGAAATTATGGTGGTGATGGATAAAAGAACTAGAGGAACATTGGGCTATCATTTGGAAAGAAAAATATGCAAGCTCTTGGCTAGATAATGACTGTATAAGGATGGATGGTATATATGAGGTTCACATATTTGGAATAAAGCTTGGGAAAACAAAGGCTTAATTCAAGGTAACAACATTTGGGAAATTAGAGGGGGAGACTTAGGCTTATTCTGGGAGGATAGATGGCAACAAGAACCTATTCTGTTAAAGGAGGATTTGGAGGACCTCAAAGCAGAGATAGATACTAAGGAGCTCACCAAAGTTAAGGATTTTTTGGATCAAAACAATAGTTTAGGGAAATGAAGAAACTGGAGGGAATTTGATCTCATAAATGACAGTCCCCTAAAAGCTAAGGCTGAAAGGCTCATGAAAATGTTAAATCAAAGGAAAATTCTAGTTTCGAGGGGGAAAGACCAGCTAAGATGGGGCAAAAATAATGAGGGGAACTATAATCTCAAGGAAGCTAAGCTCATTCTCCTTGAACTAGATTCCCATGCTCCAGACAAGATTTGGAAAAACCTATGGAAGCATCAAGACTAGATGAAAATTAAACTTTTTATGTGGTTGGTATTGCACAGGAAAATTCTGACTTGGGATAACATTAGGAAGAGGGATGTCCTGGGGCCTTCTAGATGCCAGCTCTGTGAAGCTCAAGAGGAGACAATGGAGCACCTTCTCAACAACTACATTTTCACTTCCAGATTATGGGATTGTTTCGCCTCTATCTTCCAACAATCTGACAAAGACATTCGAAGACTTTTCAATACCCTCACCAATTGGAGAAGGAACTTTTTGGATAATCAAGTTTTGAGTTCAGCTTGGGCACTCAGACTAAGCTTCATCATTTGGAATATCTGGAAAGAAAGGAACAATAGAATCTTCAAGAATGTTAAGAAATCATCCCATTTTTTCTCTGATCTGGTCCTAAAATAGATCAAGGAAACGGTTGGCACTATAGTTTGAAATCTCCCTATGAATCCCCCTTCTACAACAGATTAGAGGATTCTCTATAAGCTATTGCTGTAGGGACTTATTCCTCAGGGCTTAGTCAGGAAAGTCTAAATTTTGGATCCTGAGCTAGATTTATGGCATCCCCCCCAATGGTTTTCTGAAATTCAACATTGATGGTGCTTCTAAAGGTAATATGAGCATGGCCGGCCATGGAGGGGTGTTAAGGGGTGATAATGGAAGCATTTTCTTTAACTTCCATGGCCACTTAGGAAAATCCACCAACAACATGGTGGAGTTAATGGCCATGGAACAATGTCTTAAGTTCCTGGTTCAGGAAAACCGACAAAATACGATCATTGAAGCTGATTCTGAGTTAATCATTAACTCATTCAAGAGAATAAGCTGGGGAATGAAACCGGGAAAAGCCTTAAGAAACTGGAGGCTGATCCAAGTCTTTCAACGGATTTACAATCACCTTCAGAGCCTGAGAACAGTAAGTTTTGCACGTGTGAAGAAAGGCCAATAAACTGGTAGATTTGCTTGCCAATCAAGGAGTGATCTGCACAGATAATAGGGTGGTGATGAACAGGCAAGATCTCTCTCGAAACAGATTAAAAACAGAGTGTCAAAACCAAGCAGATGAAGATAAGATAGTGTTCCTTAAAATAGCCATGGAGGCGGGCACAGCTAAATAGCAGTTGTTTGTTTAGAGGGCTGCTCACAATCGAATCCTTTCAGAGTGGCTTGCAGTGGTCAACCGGTGAATCCCAGGTTAATATGTTCATTGTAGTTTTTAGTTTCAATAGTGAGGATGATTTGGTTTTGTGGATAATAGGAAGGATGGTGGTTGCTTCAATGCACATGGGGTCTAGGAGGATGGATGTAGGGTATGGTTGGGAGTCAGGAACACACAGAGGTCGCGAAACCAAAGGATTTTATGTTTGGCTCACTTTACGATGACCTGATTGGTTTTCTGGTGTTGGCAACCCTCACAAGTGGGAAGTGGTATTTCCTTTTCGGGAGCGATTCCACTCAAGGTGCTCCACGTGGTGGTGGGGGTGGGAGGAAAACCGCCCTCATCGCATGCTAACGTCTGCGTATGTAGGCGGGTATGATATTGGTCTCAGCCGTTGGATCTCATAGAGTAAATCAACAGATGATATTAACCATGCTTGTCTGTAGGTCCTTGTGGTAAACAATGTGCTGCTTATCATAGTGATTTTGTCCATAACGGTTGGATCGAACGGTGAGGTTCAACCGTTGAGATTAAAAGGGAAAGTTCGGATTTGGCGAGAAGTGTATGTCCTTGTTTGCAAGAGACATTTCAATTAGGCCACTGATTCTTGGGTTAAGAATTTGGGCGGATGCGAAACCTTTATTTTTTTTGCAACTATTGTTTCTTTTCGGGTCCATTAATAGACTCTTGTAATTTTCCTTTGAAAGTTGTAAGGTTTTGCTGTAGGGAGGGGGGCTTGTGTTTTGAGCCCGGTTTCAGGTTTTGTTGAAAGCTCTCCATGGTCAATGACCATGTGAGAGTTGATGTATTTTATGTACTTTATAGGCTGATTAATGAAATTGAAGTTCTAACTCTTGCATTAGCAAAAAAAATGGACTCTACCATGCCCAAATTAAAAGTGCTCAAGTGATGCAAGATAATTTTCTGGTAGAATGCAAATGCTAGACCTTCCTCAAACTTTGCTACCTGAAATCAAAATTTCTTGTAATCATGAACATAAAATCTTTTCTATTTCATCCTTAGATTATGATCTCAATGGCTACAATTTTAAACTATGTTACTATGTTTTAAGTAGAATATACTTAGATCCATTAAACCTTACAACTCTCCAAATCTTAGGTTAATTTTAGATAAAAAGAGGGATCTTGAATGACCTTTGCAATTTAGATTCAATTCTTACAGACAATGATTAAAAAAGGAAGAACTCAGTGGTCTGATAACCTTTACCCACCCATCAATTTCAAAGACCTTTGGTATTATTTTGAACCTAAACAGAGAGAATAGAAGAAGAAAAGGAGCCTGGATGAGATGGACCTTGACATGCTTGATACTTTTCAAAAGTTGGGCATGCCCTTGACTAGAAGAAGAGATTCACCAACGTTGTTGTAGATGTTTCTTTTGATAGTGTTTTCATTGCTACCATGCATAGGTAAACTCTATAGGTAGTTGAGGTTATATATTGTTCGTTATAAGAGGTTATTTAGGAGTATCTTTATCTAGTCAGAAAGTAGCTTGGCAGGGTTGTTTCTCTTGCTGATAACTATTATGCTGCATTGTATTTTTATTTTTTTAGTGATAGATCCTTCTATTAAATCTCCAAGCACACGTTGTCACCCATGGAAATATCCACTTATTTCAAGATGAATGAGATGGACACCAGGCATTTTGAGAGGACTCTTATTTTTGTAGATGCAAGGAGTTCGATGTAATATATTGAAGGATTAACAATACTATTTTATGACACCAATCATCTCCATGCCATAGTAGCGGATCTCTATTCCACCGATGAATAAATGATAAAGTATTCCACTTTAAAGAATTGGTATGTTAGGGATGAGGAATGAAAATGTGGGATTTATAATTTTATTAGAAAAAGAGGTTTTTGTGATGGAGACAAATCAAGGATTTCATGGACCTTAGTAGAGACTGCTTCAACAATCACCGAGAAATACTCCAGCATTGTTTTGAAAGGCAATGATGCAATTGGAGAGTTCTATTCTGTTGCCTTGAAAAATAACTATCAATATAGGGGGACAAAGATGACCCATATAGGGACGAATTTCAGAAATAGGATTATTTCTAAAATTATATCTATATGCAAGTCAAGGGACTACTACAAAGAATTAGTGCAAGTGCAACCAAATTACCATAATACAAGGAAGTTTTCACTGTGTGATTTGATGCTCATTGGTGACCAGGAAGCTCCAAATACTTATCGTTACATTTAGGTACAATTGAGTTTCATTCTAAAATTTCTAATTTCATTTATTGATAGTCCTTCTTGTGTCCTTGCCTCTCTTAATTTCATTGTGGTAGGATTGGAATAGGTTAAACAAAATCAAGCATATCATTGAGTCAAATACACACCCACATGTCACTACATGTCATTGTGCATACTCTTTGTTTTTCATACAATTAGAAGTGAGAAATATGATGTGTGGACACACAAAAAATCCTAGCATGCATGATGAATCCCCCTCCAATTCCATTTTCTATGGTGACATTTTATTTACTTTCTTTATACATGCCATCTAGCCACATAGTGACCACTATCTGTTGAGGTATATGCCATATAAATCTTTTATAGTCTGCTTTATTTTACATTCAAGTATTCATCATCTTTCATGTCTTATACTCTGAATTGTATCTTCTTTCATTTTCAGGAGAGGAACTCAATATTGATGGTAAGAAGCAACAATTGAAGAAACACAAGAACAATAACACTGAAGAGACAAATGAAAAATGAGAGAGAGAAGAGAATCTATCTAGTGATATGCTTAGAGCCAATATCTTGCATAAGACACACTCATAGAGACTGATGGTCAAGCCTTTAGAGTTGGTGAATTCACTTGCAATGCTTTGGCAACACAGTGATAATCTTTTGAAATGATGAAGCAATATTTCATGTGTAAATTGTAGTCCAACACATATTAAGTTGGAGACTCATATTGTAATACTCGATATTCTATATAATAAAATTTATATGGTTGAAATTATTTTTATTTTCACTTGATATTATTTAGTCTTCTAATTAACATATGTAACTTTGTGTTATCATATTAGATAAACTTGCACATTGTATGACATTTTCTTAAAATTTAGTTGCAGGATCATACTAATTAATTTATGGTGATTAATAATAAACACATAAAATCAATATAAAACTACTAAATTAGTATTTTATATTAATTAATGATGAATATGAATAAATGAAATGAATAGAAACTACTAAATCAGTCGTCTATATAATGAATATGAAAATACGAAAAAAGGATAATTGACTACTGCAAATGATAAATTATTTATTATTAAATAATGACTAAATTTTGCATATATACAACTATTAGTAGCTAATTTAAAACATCTTATAACATGACTAAAATTTAGTCATATTTCTTTGGTCATTAATTGGTTTCTTGGGGATTCATATAGTAGTATATTTTGTTATATATTTGGCCATTAATTGCGAGAATTAATGACTAAACCAATGAAAAATTTATGACCAAATTTATGACTAAATATACTACTAGATGGTAAAATTGAGGAACCCAATTAATGACTAAGCTAAAAATGACTAAAATTTGGTCGCGTTATAAGATACTGTAAATTAGCTACTATTCGTCACCGACTGAAAAGTGGTTGTTTATATGCAAATTTTTGTTGTTTCTTCAGTAACTAATTAGTCATTTTGTACTAGTGGTTGAATCCAAGGAAAATGGCCACATTGAAGGACCCAATGTGAAGGAGAAAGAAACACGAAGGAATGGAAAAGTGGTATAAGAAGGGGAAGCATAACGAGAGGTTCAAGAGGATGAGAGAGAGAGTGGGTCTCTAAAGATGGAAAAAAATGTAGAAGGGGACTAGCGGAACTACGCCTGGAGACTGCAACTAAGAGCGAGGCTGAAAGTCCTGAAATTGAAAAGGCTCGAGCACAAATATGTATATAATGATATCACTACAAGGAAAAGACCCTCTAGCATAGGTTTTTGCAGAAGGCCCCTATAAAAATAGCCCAAAAATCTGTTTGTAGTGGAGAACACTAGCGGAGTTGGCCAGACAGATGTTTTAGTGATTTTTTTTATTGGTGCTTCTTTAATACACTAAACATTGGTGTGTTACTATAACTACATGCATTGGTGCTTAATATAATATGGTGCACCGTGGTAGAGATTTTTTTACGAAAATAAAAAATTATGGTGTGCTAAGTACATATTGCACACTGATGCATATACTACTCGTTAGCGCCAAAAAATGGTTAAAATTTAAAAAACATATATTGTAAAATTCATTTTGCCCAGTCCGATGATGACCCGATGCTAAACCTATATAAGAATTTCATCGTGGATAAAAAATATGGTGCACCGTTGCGGGGTTTTTAATTCAAAAATAGTGGTGCATAACTTATATTATACACATTGGTGTCGTTAATTGAATTGAAGGCCACAATGCTTAATAGAAAATGGTGCACCATTGCAGGGTTATTTTTTTATAAAAAATAAACCAACGGTGCCCTATGTATATGAGCTGCACCAGTTCGTATGTTATTCAATAGGACTCTACAAGGGTTAAATTAAAAAAAAAAAAAAAAAAAGTTCATATAATTTATTGTCACCATTTTGGTGCTATACTCACATAAGGAACTGGGGCTTTCCCATTTTTTGAAATTCCAAGTGCGTAAAAGCATGGTGCACCATGCAAGGTTTTGAATTTAAAAAATATCAGTGTGCTATTTATATAATAAACATTGGTGCCATTAATAGAAATATACATCATGGTGCTTAATAGACAATGGTGCACCATTCGATGGTTATATTTTAAAAAATAAAAAATAATGGTGTGCTAAGTAACATTGGAGCACTGTTGCATATACTACTCGATAGCATCGAACTGCCACGATTTTTTAAATTAAAAACCTCACCGCAGTGCAACATGTTATTTACATACTAGGGAATTTCAAAACATGAATAAAATTGGTGCTTCATATGAGTATAGCATCGAAATGGTGAAAATCAATTTTACAACCAACATTTTTTAAAATCAAACCTTTGTTTGGTGCTATCAAGTAGTATACGCACTCACTGGGGCTTAATTGGGGGAGCAACATCATACCACGTGGGTTCATATTGGGGGATATAAATTGAGGGAAAAATGACATAATATATTAGGGGATATATAGGGGGTAAAGGGTTTTTATATTGGAAAAATATAAAAATGGAGCTCAAAGTTAACGAAAAATATAAAGGGGTGTAAAAAATGTTAATGAAAAAATGGATATGTACAATACCTAGTGAAAGTAGGGGTTTTTTAAATTGGGAAGCTATATTGGGTTTATATTGGTGGGGGTTTAAATAATGTGACTTTTAGAGGGATTTTCCAATATGTAGTCAAATTAAGGGTATTGTTTAATATGCCATGAACACACGTGATATGTCAAAGGTTCACTGAGTGAATTCCCCCGTGTATGCACCAGTGTTGAGGCTTCACCTAGTGCACTGATATTTTTAAATTAAAACCCATGCAATGGTGCACCATGTTGCATATGCACTGGGGCATTCGGAAAATGTCATAACATTGGGGCTTTGTTGGAGTATAGCACTTGAATGGTGAAAATAAATATTATGATTGACATTTCCTTAAATTTAACACGCTCGTGCTTTTTTTTGATTCATTATGGGCCTCCTTGGAAGACCATCTCAGCTAGGACCATAATGAAATGGTCTCTTAAGAGTTAGAATATTAATGGGTGGTAAGTGGCTCCTTGTTCCATGGATGGGAGTTCATGGAAGCTGACACCACATTTATAGTAGTAAAAAATCTACAATGTGGAAATGAAACATCTATTATTTTAACAGTGAGGTATGGAAAGCCTTTATATGGTGGTGGATGAGGGCTATAATTTCTAGACATATCCTCAATATAGCAAATATATAAACACAACTTTACTTGAAGGTCCACTTTGGTCATCTTTACCATTATGACCAAAATAATTTTAATTAACATATTCCAACACACAACCTAAGTATTCGCATGGGAAATGTGATACAAAAGAACCTAGTTAAACATCATTACAAGAACGCATTTCCCTTTACCACTCCCTACATGGATTGAGTTAGGAAACCCATCCCTATTGCATGAAATTCTTGAAATCAAACATGTAATATTCTTTATATAAAATTTGTGTCTGAAGCTCTATTTGTGGTTTATGAGCTTGAATAAAAGTTAATTAGAGGTTAAATCCTTAATATTCTTCATTAAAAAAACATAGTCTAACATACTTGTCTCACTGTGTTGAAATAATCCCTGAAATTGGTTCTAAATTTTTAAATGTATAAATGAATTCATTTTTTTTTTAGATATTTCAAGTTATTTAATTATATTGATTTAACAATTTAATGTGTCATGTCATTATATTAGTTTAACAATTAATATTTATACGCTAATTTTTTTAAATTAATTTTTATGTGTGTTTTTCCCCAAAGAAAAATCACAATTTTATTCATTTATAAAAAAAAATCATATTGTAGATGCTAAAAAGCATATGCATAAAAACAACAGATCATGGTGTCCAAGATCAATAAAAACTCATTAAAGAGTTATACTAGTCTACTCTTTTCTACCCTTCTTTTTTTCCACTTTTTGCCAACCACTAGAGTTGGGCGTGGATGATACAATAGTCATTTGAGTCTCTTTTACATTTACTGGTATTTCGTTATATGAATCCAATCTTTCTAATACCACAACTAGCTTCAGTCAATGGACCACTGACATATAACCCACGTTCATGGCATATGAAACAATAACCCTAATTTGAATACATATTGGAAAATACCTCTAAAAGTCAAATTATTTAACCCCCTTACCAATATGAACCCAATACACCTTCCCAATTTAAACAACCCCTACTTTCACTCGATATTATAAGTATCCATTTTTCTAATAACATTTTTTATACCCCTTTATATTTTTTCATTAACTTTGAGCTCCATTTTTTATACCTGCCAATATAAAAACCTTTTACCCCCTATATATCCTCCAATATATTATATCACTTTCTCCTCGATATATATCCCCCAATATGAACCCACATGGTATGATATTTCTCTCCCAATGAATCCTCCATGTCTGATACATGAGTTTGTTTGGTACCACTTATTTCTTTTTCAGGAGTAATCATCTCAATCTGTTGTTGTTGATCGGATTGTATTGAAACTAATGCATAATTATTCTCGGTCTTGTCATTCTACGAAGTGTCCTGCCAATTCAATCTTTTATGTTAGTGGTTGTTTTTGTGGTTTCAGCTCCTTCTGTTGCTGCTTCCTGAGTTTCTGAACGCTAGAAACCTTTTGGATTTCGAGGTTGTTTGTTTTTTCTTTTGGGTTATTTTTTGAGTTGAGGACAAACGCTTTGTAGATGACCGGTTTGAAGACATGTACGACATCGAAAGGTCATGTTCTCATAGTCAAGGCACTGTGACCACTCAAGATTGTTGTGAAACAAAAATATATGATTAGGTAAATATTTACTAAGGTCTACCTCCGCACAAATTCTAGAAAATGTGAAAATGTCTTTTGAAACTTGTTATACATCCACCTTTATGAATTTTCCAAAATAATTCCCAATTCCTTCTAATACTTTGTGGTGCCAAAAATGCAATGGTAGATTATGTAACCTTACCCACACTGACATTTTGGATATCAGCATGGTATTTGCATCAAATCCCTGAAACTAAGGAGTCATGAATAGACTTGCATTACCCCAAAACCATGGTCCCTCATTTAAAACATAATCTTTCTCTTTTGTTGTATCAAACTTTACAATGAAAAAACCCCTAAAGTATAAATTTATATCATAGTTTTCTATCCATGTAGATAAAATCCATTGGTGTAGTGCCTATGATTTGGGCCAGAAGCCATTAGATCTACATATAACGACTCTTGCATGGAAATCATCATTAATCTCATTTACCTCAGGCAAGCTGACTGTCAACACTAGCACCTGGGTCATCTACTCCATGATATAGGGACCAAGAAGGGTCGGAGACTGCTTGGTTGATTTTGTGCTTCTATCTTCTCTTTGCTTGCATCTTTAAATGAAATTGGGTCTTTTGTGCTCGATCCAAGGCATCTTCCTAAAAGTCTCAAGTTAAGGATGATGGTCGAGTCAGAACTAGTGCCATAATCCTGCAGCTTGAATTACTCTTTCATTGATTTCCCTGCATAAATCAGATTTTGTAGTCTTGCTTGGATACTTATTTGATCTTGAATCTTTTGTTTAAGAGCTTGCACCTGCTCGCACAGCAGATCCTCATACAAATAGTTTTCCCTCTCAGCTTTCACATCATTATTTTAATTTAAATGATAAATAATTATAGTTATTTTAATCTATAAATAAAAATAAAGTATCGTTAAGCAAATTTTCCATGCGATTTACACAATACATTACTTTACATGTGTTATCATCCAATACCAATTGAATCAATTTAATTTATGAGACACATAAACAATGTAACAGCGAAACGCAATGTAGGTGGAGAAACTTAGAGTAAGTGGAAAGGAGACTGGAAGAAGCAAGGTGAATCAGAAATATGGCACGGTATTATTCAAATGCCTTTCTCTCTATCCCAATTACTCGTAATGGCTCCCTCACGGAGAACAGGAATCCATAAATATATCTCCAAAAAGGAGCCCAAAAAGTGGTGACATTATTGGTATTGACCGCGTTGATTCTATGGCATGCCCACAAATCCTTTTGAAGAGATAAAATCGATTAGAATAAACAATATCATGCTTTGATTTCAACGGTTGGGGCAGAGAGCTTTGCCCTCAAATCCTTTCACAGTATTTTTTCGGTAGGAGAGTTGGGAATTGCATGGATGAAATAGACCTTGTGCAACTTCTTGTAGAAGACCATAAATTTCATATAATTAGATATCTACACGTTAGCATAATGTAAATTTGGTGGATAATTGAAATAGTTGACTTCACTTCTATATATGAGATTTTTTTTGGAATAGTCTAGAATTTAAAATAAAGATAGATTTTTGGAATAGTCTAGAATCTAAAATAAAGATAGATTTTTGGAATAGTCTAGAATCTAAAATAAAGATAGATTTTTGGAATAATTTAAAATAAGATGACTAATTTTCATTTTCAATAAATTAATTTATTTTAATAAAAAGTTTAAAATGTGTAATCAAAATAAAATTGATAATTTTTTTTGGAATTTATTTACACAGGATTTGAACTTGAATCTCATATTTTACATAATATTTGACAATCAACAATTAAAAATTAAAAATAAAATTAACAATTAATTTCGTTTTAATTAAAAACAATTTACCCGACCATAAATTCCTTGATTTCATCTTCTGTGAGATCAAATCCATTTGATCTCACCACTAAAGCTACTGGAACTTCTCTTGCAACTTCATCCTTTTGATAGTCCACAAAGTTATAAGAAAAGGGTTGCATTGTTTGCAAAAGGTTTAGTCGGAATTAAACTATATGAGGTTCATTCATACCACAGACTCACGGTACAACTGTTGCATCTGTGATAGATGGATCGGTTATGAGAATGTCTTCTAATTCAGCTGGAGGTACCTGTAAATCAAAAATAAATGGTCCATTAAAGATAAGATTCATATTTTTGGTGTACAAATTTAAAAAAGAAATCTAAAATAATTAGTTATTTTAAATATTTTATTATAGATTTTAAAATATTTTCAAAAATTGATAAACAGTTGAGAAAGATATGATCAAATTCAATATGTTTAACTTTTTTTAAATGTAATAGATATATGAAATATTTTGAATTACAAATTTCAAAATATTCTCACAATCTTAAAACAAAATTATATGTTTGGCTTTGCTCGTATATATGTTATATCTTGAAAATATGTTGAAATCTACCATCTAAGCTCAACCAAAACAATCCAAACCTAAAATACCTTGTATTTGATAATATCTTTCACTTTTTCAACAATGAAAACTTCATCATCGTCAACAATATAACCAATATCCCCAGTATGCATCCACCCATCTTTGTTTATAGTTCTAGCTGTAGACTCAGCATCGTTTAGATATCCCTAGAAGAAACACTTAGAGTCAAAGCTCAATACAGTGGCAGAATCCGGGTGAATCCGAGAGATTAAAAAAACCAATAACATTTAACCTTAATTATGGCAAATAAGTGGCCTTTCACTCTACAACACTTAAATTTTCAGGCCAAGTTTCTTTCACAAATTTGACACACTATAGATTATGATGTAATTTTCTAAATGGTATGGAATCCAAAGTAAAATCCCAATTCCCATTTGCGTAGTCTAAACAAGTTTCAAATTTATCTGAAAGTAATTTTTTAAATGGCATGGAATCCAAAGTGAAAACCAAATTTGCATTCGCTAATCAAATTTGTAAATAAATAGTAGGAAAAATTACCAAGATAGCATAGTCATGATATAAACTAGACAGAAGGAATATAGTTCATGGTAGTGAGTTGGATGGGATATTTATTGTCGTAGGTGGTGCCTCTTTCCAAGGGAGGGATGTTGAGATGTTGTTCAATTCATTCCATCTATCAATCTAAGTCCTTCATGTGACCATGTAGATGCTAAAGTGAATGGAGGATATTCGCACAATGCTCAGGCCAGTCCTATAGGTTGCAACCGAGGAGGAACTTCATGTTCCAAACGAAATCAAATATGTCCATATTATATTGATTAAATTGGTTGTGGGTGTGCCCAATGTCCAATATCCAGTTTGTCATCTCAACAAGAACCTCTATATCTGAGAGGTGAAGCCAATGAGAGGAGGCTTTTCCCTCATAACAGGTTAGCTCTTCGTGAATGGGGCTCGGTGTGAGGTCATCGAAGCAGGAGGTGGATTCCTCTAGATGATAGTACATGTGTACTACCCTTGTGGGCTCGCTCTTGGTTTTAGGCAGCGCCCCTGTGAACCTTAGTGAGTTGATGAGGCATGGGGAGGTGTCAAAGGGTATAAAAAAATTGAACAAAATGTGAGAAAAAAAAGGAATTTCAAGGCAAGGAGAACACCACATCGTGAGTGCATAGGGAGGAGGGTTGACATGGCAAGACTGAAACCCAATGATTTCCATTGTTTATTTCACCGAGAAGTGAAACAAAAGATTGAAAGAGAGCAATAACAAAGGAATAGTGAGTTGAATCCAAGGCAAATGCCCACATTGAAGGACCCAGAGTGAAGGAGAAAGTGGTGCTAAGGAATGTACATGAGGTCGAAAAAGGGGAAGTACAATGAGGACGAAGAGCTTCAGAGGATGGGAGAGAGGGTGGGCCTATAAAGATGGAGAAAACCCCAAAAGGATACTATTGGGACTATGCCTAAGGATTGTGACTAGGAGTGACGCTGAAAGTTTTGAAATTGAAAAGGCTCGAGCACAAGGATGTATAGAAAAATATTGCTACAAGGAAACGGCCCTATAGTCGAAGTTTTTACGAAAGCCCCTATAAAAATAGTCAAAAAATTTGTTTGTAGTAGTGGTCACTAGCAGAGTTGGAGGGAAGTTAACAGAGATTTTTTAATGGTGTGTCTATAATACACTAACGCATCAGTGTGTTACTATAACTATACGCACCAATTCTTACTAGTGTATGGTGTACTGTGGTAGAGTTATTTTTTCTAAACTGTGGTACAATTATTTTTTATAAAAAATCTACAATGTGGAAATGAAACATCTATTATTTTAACAATGAGGTATGGAAAGCCTTTATAAGGTGCTGGATGAGGGCTATAATTTCTAGAAATATCCTCAATATAGCAAATATTTAAACATAACTTTACTTGAAGGTCCACTTTGGTCATCTTTACCACTATGACCAAAATAATTTTAATTAACATATTCGAACACACAACCTAAGTATTGGCATGGGAAATGTGATACAAAAGAACCTAGTTAAACATCATTACAAGAACGTATTTCCTTTACCAATCCCTACATGGATTGGGTTAGGAAACCCATCCCTATTGCATGAAATTCTTGAAATCAAACATGTAATATTATTTATATAAAATTTGTGTTTGAAGCTTTATTTTTGGTTTATGAGCTTGAATAAAAGTTTTTTTTCTTTTGTAAGCTGGGGCGGGACTCTCCGATTTACATGTCCATTATGTACCCCTCTACGGGGGAAGGGTAGCCCAAGATTTGAACCCAAGACTTCCGGTTCGGTGAGACTTCATTTCCACGGCCCTTGTCGCTTGAGCTACCCCATGTGGATGAGCTTGAATAAAAGTTAAATAGAGATTAAATCCTTAATATTCTTCATTTAAAAAACATAGTCTAACATACCTGTCTTATTGTGTTGAAATAATCCTTGAAATTGGTTCTAAATTTTTAAATGTATAAATGAATTCAATTTTTTTTTAAAGATTTCAATTTATTTAATTATATTAATTTAACAATTTAATGTGTCATGTCATTATATTAGTTTAACAATTAAAATTTATACACTGATTTTTTTAATTAATTTTTATGTGAGTGCTTTTCCCCAAAGAAAAATCACAATTTTATTCATTTAAAAAAAATCATATTGTAGATGCTAAAAAGCATATGCATAAAAACAATAGATCATGGTGTCGAAGATCAATAAAAACTCATTAAAGAGTTATACTAGTATACTCTTTTCTACCTTTCTTTTTTTCCACTTTCCGCCAACCACTAGAGTTGGGCGTGGATGATACAATAGTCATTTGAGTCTCTTTTACATTTACTGGTATTTTGTTATCTGAATCTGATCCTTCTAATACCACAGCTGGCTTCAATCAATTGACCACTGACATATAACCCACGTTTGTGGCATACGAAACTATAACCCTAATTTGACTACATATTGGAAAATGCCTCTAAAAATCAAATTATTTAACCCCCTTACAAATATGAACCAATACACCTTCCCAATTTAAACAACCCCTACTTTCACTAGATATTATATGTATCCCTTTTTTTAATAACATTTTTTATACCCCTCTATATTTTTTCATTAACTTTGAGCTCCATTTTTTATACCTGCCAATATAAAAACCTTTTACCCCCTATATATCCTCCAATATATTATATCATTTTTTCCTCAATATATATCCCCCAATATGAATGCACATGGTATGATATTGCTTTCCCAGTGAATCCTCCATGTCTGATACATGAGTTCGTTTGGTACCACTAATTTCTTTTTCAGAAGTAATCATCTCAATTTGTTGTTGTTGATTGGATTGTATTGGAACTAATGTGTATTTATTCTCGGCCTCGTCCTTCTGCGAAGTGTCCTAGCAATTTTGATCATTTATGTTAGTGGTTGTTTTTGTGGTTTCTGCTCCTTTTTGTTTTTGCTTCCTGAGTTTCTAAACGTTGGCAACCTTTTGGCTTTCGAGGTTGTCTCTTTTTTTCTTTTGGGGTCTTTTTGACTTGAGGACAAACGCTGTGTAGATGATCGGTTTGAAGAAATGTACAACATCGAAAGGTCATGTTCTCATAGTCAAGGGGCTGTGACCACTCAAGATTGTTGTGAAACAAAATATATGATCAGGTAAATATTTATTAAGGTCTACCTCCACACAAATTCTGGAAAAGGTGAAAATGTCTTTTGAAACTTGTGATGCATCCACCTTTATGAATTTTCCAAAATAACTCCCAATTCCTTATAATACTTTGTGGTGCCAAAAATGCAATGGTAGATTATGTAACCTTACCGACACTTACATTTTGGATACCAGCATGGTATTTGCATCAAATCCCTGAAACTAAGGAGTCATTAATAGACTCGCATTACCCCAAAACCATGGTCCCTCATTTAAAACATAATATTTATCTTTTGTTGTATCAAACTTTACAATGAAAAAACCCCTAAAATATAAATTTATATCACAGTTTTCAATCCATGTAGATAAAATCCATTGATGTAGCGCCTCTGATTTGGGCCAGAAGCCATTAGATCTACATATAATGACTCTTGCATGGAAATCATCATTAATCTCATTTACCTCAGGCAAGTTGACTATCAACACTAGCACCTAGGTCATCTACTCCACGATATAGGGACCAAGAAGGGTGGGAGACTGCTTGATTGATTTTGTGGCTCTGCCTTCCCTTTGACTGCATCTTTAAATGAAATTTGGCCTTTTGTGCTCGATCCAAGGCATCTTCCAAGAAGTCTCAAGTTAAGGATGATGGTCGAGTCAGAACCAATGCCATAATCTTGCACCTTGAATTCCTCTTTCATTGATTTCCCTACATAAATCAGATTTTGTAGTCTTGCTTGGATACTTATTTGATATTGAATATTTTGTTTAAGAGCTTTCACCTACTTGCAACTCCAGATCCTCATACAAATAGTTTTCCCTCTTAGCTTTCACATCATTATTTTAATTTAAATGATAAATAATTATAGTTATTTTAATCTATAAATAAAAATAAAGTATCATTAATCAAATGTTCCATGCGATTTACACAATACATTACTTTACATGTGTCATCATCCAATACCAATTGAATTAATTTAATTTACGAGGCGCATAAACCACGTAACAACCAAATGCGATGGAGGTGGAGAAACTTAGAGTAACTAGAAAGGACACTGGAAGAAGTGAGGTGAATTAGAAATATGGCATGCTATTATTCAATGCCTTTCTCTCTATCCTAATTACTCGTAATGGCTCCCTCACAAAGAACCAGGAATCCATAAATACATCTCCAAAAAGGAGCCCAAAAAATGGTGACATTATTGGTATTGACTGCGCTGAGTCTATGGCATGCCCACAAATCCTTGTTGAAGAGATAAAATCGATTAGAATAAAGAATATCATGCTTTGATTTCAAAGGTGGGGGTAGAGAGCTTCACCCTTAAATCCTTTCATAGTATTTTTCTGGCAGGAGACTTGGGAATTGCATGATTGAAATAGACTTTGTGCAACTTCTTGTAGAAGACCATCAATTTCATATAATTAGATATTTACACATTAGCATAATGGAAACATGGTGGATAATTCAAATAGCTGACTTTACTTCAATATATGAGAATTTTTTTGGAATAGTCTAGAATTTAAAATAAAGATATATTTTTGGAATAGTCTAGAATCTAAAATAAAGATAGATTTTTGGAATACTTTAAAATAAGATGACTAATTTTCATTTTCAATAAATTAATTTATTTTGATAAAAAGTTTAAAATAATCAAAATAAAAATGATAATTTTTTTTGGAATTGATTTACAGAGGATTTGAACTTGAATCTCATATTTTACATAATATTTGACAATCAGTAATTGAAAATATAAAAAAAATTAACAATTAATTTCGTTTTAATTAAAAACAATTTACCCGACCACAAATTGCTTGATTTCATCTTTAGTGAGATCAAATCCATTTGATCTCACCACTAAAGCTACTAGAACTCCTCTTGCAACTTCATCCTTTTGACAGTCCACAAAGTTATAAGAAAAGGGTTACATTGTTTGCAAAAAGTTTAGTCGAAATTAAAATGTATGAGATTCATTCATATCAGAGACTCACGATACAACTGATGCATCTGTGATAGATGGATGGGTTATGAGAATGTCTTCTAATTCAACTAGAGGTACCTGTAAATCAACAATAAATGGCCCATTAAAAATAAGATTCATATTTTTGGTGTACAAATTAAAAAAAAAAAAAAATCTAAAATAATCAATTATTTAAATATTTTATTATAGATTTTAAAATATTTTCAAAATTTGATAAACAGTTGAGAAAGATATGATCAAATTCA
The DNA here is from genome assembly GCA_000404065.3 of Pinus taeda. NCBI lineage: Eukaryota > Viridiplantae > Streptophyta > Pinopsida > Pinales > Pinaceae > Pinus > Pinus taeda. The sequence continues at coordinate 48,296 of APFE031339369.1, read as the reverse complement.
ATATGTTTAAATAATTTTTAAATGTATTAGATGTATGAAATATTTTGAATTGCACATTTCAAAATATTCTCACAATCTTAAAACAAAATTATATGTTTGGCTTTGCTCGTGTATATGTTATATCTTGGAAATATGTTGAAATATACCATCTAAGCTCAACCAAAACAATCCAAACCTAAAATACCTTGTATTTGATAATCTCTTTCACTTTGTCAACAATGAAAACTTCATCATCATCAACAATATAACCAATATCCCCAATATTCAGCCACCCATCTTCGTCTATAGTTCTGGCTATAGACTCAGCATCATTCAGATACCCTTAGAAAAACACTTAGAGTCAAAGCTCAATGCAGTGGCATAATCCAGGTGAATCCCAGAGATAACAAAAACCAATAGCATTTAACCTTAAATATGGCAGATAAGTGGCCTTTCACTCTACAACACTTAAATTTTCAGGCCAAGTTTCTTTCACAAATTTAACACAATCTAGATTATGATGTAATTTTCTAAATGGTATGGAATCCAAAGTAAAATCCCAATTCCCATTTGCGTAGTCTAAATAAGTTTCAAATTTATCTGAAAGTAATTTTTTAAATGGCATGGAATCCAAAGTAAAAACCAAATTTGCATTCGCTAATCAAATTTGTAAATAAATAGTAGGAAAAATGACCAAGATATCATAGTCATGATATAAACTAGACAGAAGGAATATAGTTCATGGTAGTGATTTGGATGGGATATTATTGTCCTAGGTGGTGCCTCTTTCCAAGGGAGGGATGTTGAGATGTTGTTCAATGCACTCCATATATCAATCTAAGTCCTTCATGTGACCATGTAGATGCTCAAGTGAATGGAGGATATTCGCACAATGCTCGTGCCAATCCTATAGGGTGCAGCCAAGGAGGAACTTCATGTTCTAGTAGAAATCAAATATGTCCATATTATATTGATTAAATTAGTTGCGAGTGTATCCAATATCTAGTTTTCCATCTCAACAAGAACCTCTATATCTAAGAGGTAAAGTCGATGAGAGGAGGCTTTTCCCTCATCATAGGTTAGCACTTCGTGAATGGGGCTCAGTGTGAGGTCATCGAAGCACGAGGTGGATTCCTCTAGATGATAATACATGTGTACTACCCTTGTGGGCTCGCTCTTGGTAGCAGGCGGCGCCCATGTGAACCTTAGTGAGTTGATGAGGCAAGGGGAGGTGTCAAAGGATATAAAAAAATTGAACAAAATGTGAGAAAAAAAGGAATTTCAAGGCAAGGAGAACACCACATCGTGAGTGCATAGGGAGGAGGGTCGACATGGCAAGAGCGAAAACCAATGATTTCCATTATCTATGTCACTGAGAAGTGAACCAGAAGATTGTAAGAGAGCAATAACAAAGGAATAGTGAGTTGAATCCAAGGCAAATTCCCACATTGAAGGACCCGGAGTGAAGGAGAAAGTGGGGCTAAGGAATGGACATGAGGTTGAAAAAGGGGAAGTACAATAGGGATGAAGAGCTTCAGAGGATGGGAGAGAGGGTGGGCCAATAAAGATGGAGAAAACCCCAAAAGGATACTAGTGGGACTACGCCTAAAGATTGTGACTAGGAGCAACGCTGAAAGTTTTGAAATTGAAAAGGCTCGAGCACAAGGATGTATTGAAAAATATTGCTACGAGGAAACGACCTTATAGCCGAAGTTTTTACGAAATCCCCTATAAAAATAGCCAAAAATTTTGTTTGTAGTAGTGGTCACTAGCGGAGTTGGTGGGAAGTTAAAAGAGATTTTTTAATGGTGTGTCTATAATGCACTAACACATCGGTGTGTTACTATAACTATACGCACCAATTCTTACTAGTGTATGGTGCACTATGGTGGAGTTATTTGTTATAAACTGTGGTAGAGTTATTTTTTATAAAAATAAAGAAATAACAGTGCATTAAGTACATAATGCACATTGGTGCGTATATTACTCGATATCATCGAAAAAGGGTTAAATTTATAAAAAAACATCGGTCGTAAAATTCATTTTTTTGAGTCGGGTGCTATACTCTCATGATGACCTATTTCTAAACCCATATTTGAATTCCTCGATGCATAAACAATATGGTGCACCGTTGTAGGGTTTTTAATTTAAAAATAGCGGTGCACAACTTATATTATACACACCGACGCTGGTAATTGAAGTGAAGGCCCCAATGCTTAATAGAAAATGGTACACCATTGTAGGGTTATTTTTTATCCAAATGAAAACAACGGTTCACTATGTATATGAGGCGCACCAGCAAGTATACTATTTGATAGCACTAGATAAGGGTTAAATTTTTAAAAAAATATGGTTGATCATAAAATTTATTGTCACCATTTAGGTTATATACTCACATAAAGTAGCAATGCTTTCCCTTTTTAAGAAATCCACAGTGCGTAAAAGCATGGTGCACCGTGGCAAGGTTTTTAATTTAAAAAATATTAGTGCGCTACTCATATAATAAGCATCAGTTCGATTAACAGAAATGTACGTCTTGGTGCTTAATAGACAGTGGTGCACCGTTCGAGGGTTATATTTTAAAAACTAAAAAATAACAACGTTAAGTAACTTTGGAGTGCTAGTGCATACACTACTCGATAGCATTAAACTACCGTGATTTTTTGAATTAAAAACCCTACTGCAGTGCAACATGGTATTTACACATTGAGGCATTTCAAAATAGGAATAACATCGGTGCTTTGTAGGAGTATAGCACCAAAATGGTGAAAATTAATTTTATGACCAACATGTTTTAAAATTTGACCTTTGTCCGGTGATATCGAGTAGTATACTCACTGCGTGGCGTTTTCACCTAGAGCACCCCCATTTTTAAATTAAAAACCATGCAATGGTGTGCCATGTTGTATACACATGAGGGCATTCAGAAAACGTCATAACATCGGGGTTTTTTGGGAGTATAACACTCGAATGGTGAAAATAAATTTTATGACAGAGATTTTTTAAAATTTAACCCACTTGTGCTTTGTTTTGATTAATTATGGGCCTCCTTGGAAGACCATCTCAGCTAGGATCATAATGAAATTGTCTCTTAAGAGTTAGAATATTAATGGGTGGTAAGTGGCTCCTTGTTTCATGGTTGGGAGTTCATGGAAGGTGACACCACATTTATATTAGTAAAAAATCTACAATGTGGAAATGAAACATTTATTATTTTAACAATGAGATATGGGAGGCATTTATATAGTGTTGATGGGGGCTATAATTTCTAGAAATATCCTCGATATAGTTAATATTTAAACATAGCTTTACTTGAAGGTCCACTTTGGTCACATCTACTTCTATGACCAAAATGATTTTAATTACCACCACTCCATGCATGAATTTGGTTGGGAAACCTATCCCTATGCATGAAATCCTTGAAATGAAACATGTAGCATTCTTTCTATCAAATTTGTATCTTAAACTTTACTTGTGGTTTACTAACTTGAATAAAAGTTAAATCCTTAATATTCTTCATTAAAAAAAGCTTAGTGTAGCATACTCATCTTATTGAGTTGAAATAATCTTTGAAATTTGTTCTATATTTCCATTATAGAACCAAAAAAAACTAATTTTCAGATATTAAATCTTAAGATCAAACTTCTGTTTAAAACATTATGATTAAAAACAAAATGCTATTTAATTATATTAATATTATATAATATATTTAGATTGATATTATAATAATTTATGTATATGTCAAAATTTTTGAAAGTTTTCCATATTAATATCAACATAATATATTATTGAAAGATACCCATAAACGTATTTTATAGTTCTTAAAAATGATATGATCAACACTTTTGAAGTTACCAATTTGGTACGTCACTAATGTAGGGCAATGAAATGTTCTCCGGTTGAATTTTCTCTCTCATGTGTCTATGGCATGCCCACAAAGTCTTGTGGAAGTGATAAAATCGTCGAGAGAAAAGAATATCATGCTTTGATTTCAACGGTTGGGGCAGAGAGCTTTGCCCTCAAATCCTTTCGCAGTATTTTTCCAACAGGAGACTTGGGAATTGCGTGGATGAAATAGACCTTGTGCAGCTTCTTGTAGAACACCACCTGTTCAAAATTTGACCATATATTTAGATATTTACACTTAGTATAATTTGATTCTAGATTTTAGAATATCTAGATAATTTGATGGGTTCACTTCACTCCTATACATCGGATTTTCCAACTAGCCTAGACTGTAGGATCAAAATATATTTCTGGAATAGTTGAGAATATGCAATCCAGAATGTAGGATCAAAATAGATTAATTTCCGAATAGTCTAGAATGTAGGATCAAAATATATTTCTGGGATAGTTGAGAATATGCAATCTGGAATGTAAGATCAAATTTTCAAAAATAGATTTCTGGAATAGTTGAGAATATGCACTAAAGATATACTGGAATAGTTTACAATCTACAAAATAAAGATAACCAATCTTCACTTCCAATAAATTAATGTATTTTAAATTTTAATAAAAAAATCAATTTACCTGTTTGGCCACAAATTGCTTGATTTCATCTTCTGTGAGATCAAAATCCATTTGATCTCACCACAAAATAAAGATAACCAATCTTCACTTCCAATAAATTAATGTATTTTAAATTTTAATAAAAAAATCAATTTACCTGTTTGGCCACAAATTGCTTGATTTCATCTTCTGTGAGATCAAAATCCATTTGATCTCACCGCAAAGGCTACTGGAACCTCTCCGGCAACTTCATTTTTTTGACTGCCCACAAAGTTAAAAAAAAAAGGGGTTACATTGTTTGCAAAAGGTTTAGTTGGAATTAAAATGTATGAGATTCATTCAGATCAGAGACTCACGGTATAATTGTTGCATCTGCGATAGA
>APFE031339369.1:0-42165 GCA_000404065.3 Pinus taeda | reverse complement strand
ACCCATTTCACTCCAATGACTTCTTTACCTTTTGGTAGCTCAACCAAATCCCATGTTTTGTTTCTTTCTATGGAATTGATCTCCTCATCCATAGCTTCTATCCATTTCTTATCTTTAATTGCATCCTCTAAATGAATAGGATCATCAATATGACAAAACAAGGCAAATAAAGAATTCATTCCTTCATTATAAATATCACTTAGGTTTCTAAACTTCTTACCTCTTTCATTTGGTCTGCAAGTGCTTGAAGACGCACTTGAATTTCCTCCTTGTGGTGTGCTTGGAGAAATAGTCTCATTTATCCTCAATGGTGTCCCTTGTTGTCCTTGTGTTGGCGCTGCTATTTGGGGATGCATTTCAGCCACCTCCTCACCATCTTCGTCATGAGACAAACAATTTTTAACATTCACTGTTTTCTCTATGCTTCCATTCCAAGCTTCCTCTTCAATCAATTGAACATCTCTGCTGACAAAAAACTTCTTGGTAGATGGGATATACAACCTCTAGGCTTTGGATTCCTCACTGTATCAAATGAAGATACATTTCTCCCCTTTTATGTCCAACTTCCTCCTTAGCTGATCTGGAATGTGTGCATAGGCCACACATCCAAAAACTCTCATGTGGGTGACTCCTTGCTTTCTCCCACTCCATGCTTCTTCTGGCACTCTATTCATCACTGCTTTTGTAGGACACCTGTTCAGAATATATGCTGCACAATTTACAGCTTCAGCCCAATAGTCATTTGGCAAATGCTTTGCTTTCAACATGCTTCTCGCCATATCCATGATGGTTCTGTTCTTCCTTTTAGCAACTCCATTTTGTTGTGGGGTGTACCTTGCTGTAAATTGTTTGTGAATTCCATTTTCTCTGCAGAATCTTAGGAATTCCTTGGAGATATACTCACCTCCTCTATCATTTCTCAAAACTTTAATGTGCAGCCCACTTTGGTTTTCCACAAGTGCCTTGAAATTTCGGAATTTCTCAAACACTTCACTTTTGTTTTTAAGAAAATATACCCAAGTTTTTCTTGTAAATTCATCAATAAATGTTAGGAAATATTGGTTTCCTGCTAATGATGGAGCTTGCATCGGTCCACATAAACCCGAGTGGATGATCTCTAAGGTGCCTTTTCCCTTATGCTTTTACGTGATGGAAAACTTCTCTATGTTGTTTCTCCAAAATGCAACCTTCACATAGGCTGTCCCGTTTCTCTATCAATGGTAATCCTTTCACCATTCCTTTTCTTCTTAACAAGTTTTGACCTCCAAAATTGAGATGTCCAAATCTCAAGTGCCACAACCAATTTTCATCCTTTGGCATGCTTTGGAAGGCCTCTTGGGTAACTGCTGCAATTTCATTTTTGTTTTTCAAATCTGCCCTGATCCTGAGAGGGAACATCCTGTTCCTTATCATCTTCACTCTTTAGCAATGCATCGCTTGCTGGGTGGTATATCCATGATGGTACACACATCATTCACAAAATAAACATTGTAACCCTTTTGAACAAGTTGTCCAAAACTCAAGAGGTTACATCTCATTCCGGGGACATAATAGACATCTGCTATGGTTTTCCTTTCTCCTTGCTTTGTAAATATTTTTACCTCCCCTTTTCCCATAACAGAAACTTTGCTATCAGTTCCTAGTGTGACTTCTGATTTCATATTTTTATCTAGGGCAAAAAAGAGAGCTATATTTCCTGTCATATGGTTGCTGCAACCTGAGTCTAAAAACCATATGTCTTCACTATTTGTTTCAGCCATGTTACAAGCTAACAACACATTAGTTTGGCTGATGTTCTCTCTAGTAACATTTGCATTTTGTCTATTACTCATATCATGCTGCTTCTTCCTACAATCACTGGCATAATGCCAATATTTCTTACAATAATAACATTGGACATTGGATTTTTCATACCTTTGTCCTTGAGCATGATGTTGTTCTCTTTGTTGGCTGCTGCCTTGGCCTTGGTTCTGATTTTGATTGCTGCCTCTTCCTTGAGCATTTGCTGGACTGTTCCTTCCTCCTCTGTTCTGGCTTCTGCCTCTTCCTCTCTTGTTTCCTCTGCCTTGACCTCTTCCTCTTCCAAAGGACATCTGGGTCTTGAAGGCTTGCTCTAGAGATGAGTTCTCATTCCTACTCAATCTCTGCTCATGTGTTATCAGTGATGCATGTAGCTCATCAACTGAAAAGTTTGAGAGATCCTTTGTCTCTTCAATGGTGGTGACAATAGCATCAAACTTTGAGGGTAAGACCCTCAATATTTTCTCCACAATCCTCCTTTCTTCAATGGTTTCTCCATGTGTCATCATCTGTGTAATCAGACCAATTACATGTGTGAAGAATGAGTCAATGTTGTCTGACTCCTTCATGTACAGATTCTCAAAATCTCTCCTTAGCAACTGTAGTTTTGCTGTCTTCACTTTCTCCATGCCTTGATAGGCTGTCTTGAGGGTTTGCCATGCTTCTTTGGATGTCTTAGTTGCTGCTATCCTTGGAAACACACTCTGGTCCACTGCTTGAGACAAAAATACAAGGGCTTTTGAGTCCTTCTTCCTATTGCTCTTCAGCAGATCCTTCTCTCCTGGAGTTAATCTATTAAACTCGTTTTCATCTGTTGGTTCTTCATAACCATCTTGAACTAATTCTCATAAATCTTGACAGGCAAACAGGGCTTTCATGGTTATTGCCCAATAGTCATACTTCTTCCCATTAAACTGTGGGAGTTGGGTGTTAAACATACCCATACCAGTGCTTGTGCTGGTCATTCCTTGCTTCCTTAGTTGTGCTTCAATTCCTTGACTGTATATTTTAAAACAACTGACTGCTGCAACCAAAAGACTCCTCCCTTAAGCTTCTTTGTCACCTTCAAAGAGCCTAAGCCTGCTCTGATACCACTGTTGGGGATTTTTCTGGCAAAATCCCAAAAACACAAAATATTCATGCACACAGAGGCAATGCTCTGTTTCCTCTACTCCAGGATCTTTTGTGCACAGGGAAGCTTTTAAAAAAAATTTACTGAAGAACAGAGTATTACACCACCATAAAAGATTTCTATTCATTAAAATAAAATTACTGAGAACATATTCATCCTCTTTCACTCAAAGGGATTCACCAAACATTACAAAAGAAATTACTCTGTCTCCTTTGAAATTTTACACCACTGTGTGTAGAAATTTCATTTACATTCACTGCTGTGTGAAAACAAAGATTACAAGGATTTACTGTTTTACCTTTTCACTGTTGTGTGAAACAATTCATGGTTTTGATACAAACCTCCCCCTGGTTTTCTTCATTCACATATTCGCCTTCTTCGCTCCTGCACAGGTTTTTACATTTCTTACACTTACCAAAAAAAATGGTCAACAAACATATGCTTTTACTTGTTCTATTAAAAACAAACTTACGGCTGTAAAAATTAAAAACAATAAAATTAACACTATAAAATTAACACTATATGACATAGCCCATGCCATAATTTAATTTATGCCCATACTTGCCGTAATCAAAAATTTAATAATCCACCTACGCGTTATGACAAAACTTTAATAAGGTATGGTCAAAATTCAACTTGACTTTACTCCACGCAATTTGATTTGATGCGGGCCCGTATGCAGCTTCATGATGCACGTCAATCGTTGATTTCCCCTCCTCGAATCGAACGGCTGAGGTGAATATTGGAAGGTCTTTTTCACCGAACTTTACTCCACACAATATTTAATGTTGGCCATATGCAGCTTGGAGCAATCAACGGCGGAGAATGGAGGAGCACATCGGACGAAGGAGATGAATATCGGAAGGCCCTTTTTGGTCGACATTTACCTTCCGATAAATGTCAGAGGCTGATGTCACGCCTCATCCACGCGTCAGCTCCAAGTTGTATCGGAGCTCTTGTGTACGGAAATTACCTTTATGCAAAAGCGGTGCGATATAATTACCGGCTAGTTTGTGGTTTTTACTGTTGTGGTTTCGGGGTTGGGTACGGCTGCGCGGTTCAACTGTTCGTGCAGTTGAAATTACATTTTCAACAAGAATCCTAAGTAAAATACCAATTCCCATTTGCCTAGTCTAAATAAGTTTCAAATTTATCAGGAAGTAATTTTTTAAATGGTATGGAATCCAAAGTAAAAACCTAATCAAATTTGTCATGAGAACATTAGAAATCCTGGTAAAATTTTGATTGTACTGAATCTATTTCTGCACTCCTATTTGGGAAAAAAAATTGAACAACTATTTTTTGGCTGTCCAAACATATTTGGCACCTCTGTAGACATGGCCATGAAACATATTTCACACCTCTGTAGACAAGGCCATGAGAATTTGCTACCTACGATTTTAACGTGTGCCACATCACAAACTACTGTAAAACCAAAAATAGAGTAAGGTATATATTAACTGTTACCTTTTATAATTTGGGGCCCTCTGATGCAAATTTCTCCCTATTGGTTGTACGGCAGAGACGCGCCCGTGTCCGGGTGAGCGATCTTCATCTAGGCATTCCGAACAACTATTCCACACGATCCGGACTTCATCGGAAAGGGCTCTTTAGCGAAGGCCAGACACATTGATAGCACAGGTCCTGCCTCTGTCATACCGTATCCCTGCACAAAATCAATACCGCGGAGGAGAATTAGAACAAAAATCCCAAAATAAATACCACATAGGAGAATTAGAACAAAAACCCCAAAATCAATACCACAAAGGAGAATTAGAACAAAAATCCGAAAGTCAATACCACAGAGGAGAATTAGAACAAAAATCTATGCCTATATTGACAATTCATTCATTATTTCCATGTTGCTAACTTTACTTCAATTTTAAAATATGATGTGTAATTGGAGAAAATGAATTTTTTTAAATACGATGGGGGCAAAACACACACAAAATATACAGAGGCATGGAAGCCCACCTGACCAAGAGTGGCTTTGGGAAGTCGTAGCCTCAATGCATCCTCCAGCTCCTTCCCGAGAGGCGCAGCGCCGGACATCACAATCCGAATGGACGACAGATCGTAGCCTTCCACCAGCGTGTTCTTGGCAAGGGCAAGAACTATGGGAGGCACCACAGGCGCCACCGTGACCTTGAACGTCTGCACTAAATGCAGCAGGTTCCTGACCTCGAATTTGTGCATGAGCAGAATAGCAGACCCGATCCTGAGCGAGCAGAGCAGCACAGAATTCAGCGAGCAGATATGAAACAGAGGGAGCACGCACAGCATCACATCCTCAGAATGCAAATACACGTTGGGATTTTCACCATCGACCTGTTCGAGGAAGCTGGAGACGAGCCCCTTGTGTGTCAACATCACACCTTTGGGGAGCCCCATCATGCCCGACGAGTAGAGCAGTGCAACCATGTCGTCTTGCTGGACGTCGGGGGCAGTACTCGCTCTCGTCGCCCTCCAACAAAAGCGAGATGCTCTCGCAGCCCTCGAGAGGGCTATCAATGGTGATCGCTTGGATCCCATGGTTTTCCATGAGGTCCCTCAACTTTTCTATGCTGGTAGCGTAGGTGACAATCAGCCGAGTGCCCAAGGCAACCGACTGTTTGGCAATGTCGGATGGCGTGTAAAAGGGGTTCGTCGTGGTGGTAATGGCACCGGCCATGGACGCCCCTAGGAAAACAAAGACAAATTCGGGGCACTTGGGCAGCAGCAGCATGACCACGTCCCCTTTTTTGAATCCCAATTTGGCCAAACCTGAGGCCACCTTGCGACATATCAATTCCACTTCGCCATAGCTGTAAATCTTCCCGTTCGCCCCCTGTATCAGACATGGCTTCTCTGTCAACTCATCCCACTTTTCGAAACAATAAGAGTGCAATGGGAGATGGTTTGGAATGGTTGGAAATTTCTGGTAATTTCAAACAAAATTTTAACAGAGTAAATGTTATGTTTTCTCCATATGATCTTAATATACTGAAGCTAAATTTTGTGAGCAAACAGAGTTTTCAACACACTTGGAAACACTATGTATTCATTAATAAAACAACCTGTTACAAATTTTTACACCACTGTGTGTAAAAATAAAACTTACTAAAAATCACTTACATTCACTGCTGGAATAAACTCAAATCTCTTACATATGCTGCGGCATTTTTACATTCGTTAACTTAACGAACAAAACAAAACATTTTTCATAATCTGTCTCTCCAAAAAATTTTACGCTGCCGTGTAAAAATTTTCTTTACATTCACCAAAGAAAAATTTCATTCACTGTAGCGTTGTTGCGCATTCCAAACTCGAGAACCAAAAAAAAGTATTACATCGCATATGTTAAAACAACAAAAGAAAACATATGACTTTTATCTTTTCTTGTCCCGTAAAACAAGAATTACATCCGTAAATAAAAAAAATTAAAATTAAAAACATTTTCTTATGGCCATACTTCGGGTGAATAAAAACTTAAAGACTTTACCAAAATTTACCTATTGTAATAAATTCATTTATTACTTCAGCATGGTGAAAAATTAATTTCTCATCCTTTTACTGACAAACTTGGCGGTCAACCAAAAATTTACTCCACCCAAGTTCAAATGAGGCAGGTCTGTTGATTTAATCGAACGGTTGAAAGCGATATCGGGAGGCCTCTTGTTACCGACCTTTACCTTCCGGGGAATAGGGTGTTTTGGAACCGTACTGTGGACACGCGTCAACTAGTCGGTGTGTTCGGAGCCTCCCCACAAAATACCACTCAGCGTGAAAGGTGGTGCAATATAAAACAAGTGGTTTTCTGGAATTAAATGCGTAGTTGAAATTATTAATATTTCAATACTCCCCTTTAATTTCAACTGCTGGGTTATCAGTCATACCCAAACATTTCCTCAAAAATTCAAAACTCTTCTGTCCCAAAGGTTTGGTCAGAATGTCTGCAACCTACTCTTGAGTTCTGCAATGTTGTAAAACAATTTCACCATTGTTTACCAATTCCCTAATGTAATGAAATTTTGTGTCTATGTGTTTCGTTCTCTTATGAAACACAAAATTCTTAGATAATGCAATAGTTGAGCTATTGTCACAAAAAATCACTGTTCCTTTTGCCTGCTTTTGGCCTAAACTCCTTAACATCCTTCTCATCCAAACTGCTTGACATGCTGCTGTTGTAGCTACCACATATTCAGCATCTGCTGTAGATAACGCTACAATAGGCTGTTTCTCACAAGCCCATGAAATGGTTCCTGAACCCATGTGAAAAACATAATCAGATGTGATTTTCCGATCATCTACACTTCCAGCCCAATCACTATCAGTGTATGCAATTAAATCTGAACATTCTAAAGTAGTATATAAAATGCCAAACCTTTTAGTACCTTTAACATACATCAGAATCCTTTTTGCTACCTGCAAATGTACTTCTTTTGGCCTCTCCATGAATCTGGAAATTAAACTAACAGCATGCATTATATCCGGCCTAGTTGTAGTCAAATACATAAGGCTGCCAACTATGCTCTTGTACAAACTAGGATCAAAATCCTTGTTGATGTCCTCTTTGCTGAATTTTAATCCCATCACTGTGGGAGTGATTGCTGCCTTGCTCTCCTGCATATTGAATCTTTCCAACACTTCATTGGCATATTTATCTTGTGAGATAAAAATCACATTTCCATTTTGTTCTACTTCTATACCTAAGAAGTATCTCAGCAAACCCATATCAGTGATTTCAAATTCCTCTTTCATAACTGCTTTGAAATTCTCAATAAGATAATCATCATTACCTATGAAAATAACATCATCAACATATAACACAACAACTAGTATTTTACCATCTTTTTCTTTGATGTAGAGGGTGGGTTCTCCCTCGCACTTTTCAAATCCATTTTCCAGTAGATAGGAATCTATCCTACTGTACCATGCTCTTGATGCTTGCTTCAGCCCATAAAGAGCTTTCTTCAATCTGCACACTTTGTGCTCTTTCCCTTTCTTTTCATAGTCTGGAAGTTGTTCAATGTAAACCTCTCCCATTAACACTCCATTTAGGAATGTTGACTTCACGTCCATTTGGTAAACTTTCCACTTGTTTTGTGCTGCTATGAACAACACTACTTTCACGGTTTCCATTCTAGCAACCGGTGCGAAAGTTTCCTCACAGTCTCTCCCATACTGCTGCCTGTATCCTTTCACAACAAGCATTGCCTTGTGTCTTTCTATTTTGCCTTTAACATTACTCTTGGTCTTATAAACCCATTTAACTCCATTGACTTCCTTTTCTTTTGGTAGTTCAACCAAATCCCATGTGTTGTTTCTTTTTATAGCATTGATCTCCTCATCCATAGCTTCTATCAATTTCCTATCCTTAATTGCATCTTCGAAATGAATAGGATCATCAACATGACAATATAGAGAAAACAAAGAATTCATACCTTCATCATAAATGTCACTTAAATTTCTGAACTTCTTACCTCTTTCATTTGGTGTACAAATGCTTGAAGACGCATTTGAATTTCCTCCTTGTGATGTGCTTGGAGAAGCACTTTCATTTCTCCTCAAGGGTGTCACTTGCTGCCCTTGTGTTGGCGCTGCTGTTTGGGGATGTATGACAGCCATCTCCTCATCATCTTCATCATGAGACAAACAGTTTTTAACATTCACTGTTTTCTCTATGCTTCCATCCCAAGCTTCCTCCTCAATGAACTGAACATCTCTGCTCACAAAATACTTTTTGGTGGATGGGTTATACAACCTGTAAGCTTTGGATTCCTCACTGTATCCAATGAAAATACATTTATCCCCTTTGTTGTCCAACTTCTTCCTTAGCTGATCTGGAATGTGTGCATAAGCCACACATCCAAAAACTTTCATGTGGGTGACTCCTTGCTTTCTCCCATTCCATGCTTCTTCTGGCACTCTATTCATGACTGCTTTTGTAGGGCATCTATTTAAAATATACACTGCACAATGTACAGCGTCAGCCCAATAATCATTTGGCAAATTCTTTGCCTTTAACATACTCTTCGCCATATCCATGATTGTCCTATTCTTCCTTTCGGCAACACCATTTTTCTGTGGAGTGTACCTAGTGGTACACTGTTTATGAATTCCATTTTCTCTACAAAAACGTAGAAATTCTTTGAAAATATACTCACCTCCTCTATCAGTTCTTAAAACTTTGATATGCAGCCCACTTTGGTTTTCTACAAGTGCTTTGAAATTTCGAAATTTTTCAAACACTTCCCTTTTATTCTTCAAAAAATATACCCAAGTTTTTCTAGTAAAATCATCAATGAATGTTAAAATATATTGGCTGCCTGCTAGTGATGGAGTTTGCTTCGGTCCACATAAATCTGAGTGGACAATTTCTAAGGATGTTTTTGCCCTTATGCTTTTCCCTGATGGAAAACTTTCTCTGTTTTGTTTCCTCAAGATACAACCTTCACAAAGGCTGTCCAGTTTCTCTATCAATGGTAGTCCTCTTACCATTCATTTTCTACTTAACAAGTTAAGACCTCGAAAGTTGAGATGTCCAAATCTCAAGTGCCACAACCAATTTTCATCCTTTGGTTCACTTTGGAAAGCCTCTTGTGTCATTACTGCAATTTCTACCCCATCTTTCAAAACTGCTTTTATCTTGAGAGGGAACATCTTGTTCCTTATCATCTTTACTTTGGTGATACAGTGTTTGTTGGGTGCTCTATCCATGATGGTGCATACATCATTCACAAAGAAAACATTGTACCCCTTTTGAACAAGCTGTCCAATACTCAAGAGGTTACACTTCATTCCGGGAACATAATAGACATCTGCTATGGTTTTCTTTTCACCTTTCTTTGTAAAGATTTTTACTTCACCTTTTCCCATAACAGAAACTTTACTATCAGTCCCAAGTGTGACTTATGACTTCACACTCTGATCTAACTTAGAAAACAATGCTATGTTTCATGTCATATGGTTACTGCAACCGGAGTCTAGAAACCATATATCATCACTCTTTGTTTCAACCATATTACAAGCTATCAACACATTATCTTGGCTGATATTTTCTCTAGTGATATTTGTACTAGTTCTATTACCCATATCATGTTGCTTCTTCCTACATTCATTTATATAATACCTATATTTTTTACAATAGTAACATTGGACATTGCATTTTTCATACCTTCGTCCTTGAGCATGATGTTGTCCACTTTGTTGGTTGTTGCCTTGGCCTTGGTTTTGATTTGGATTGCTGCCTTTTCCTTGAGTGTTTGCTGGACTGTTTCTTCCACCTCTGTTTTGGCTTCTGCCTCTTCCTCCCTTGTTTCCTCTACCTTGACCTCTTCCTCTTCCAAAGGACATCTGGGCCTTAAAGGCTTGTTCTAGAGATGAGTTTTCACTCCTACTCAATTTCTGCTAATGTATTATCAGTGATGCATGTAGTTCATCAACTGACAAATTTGTGAGATCCTTTGTCTCTTCTATGGTGGTGACAATCACATCGAACTTTGAGGGTAGGACTCTCAATAGTTTCTCCCAATCTTCATTTTTCAAGAATCCCTCCATGAGACTTTATCTGTGTGACCAAACCAATAACATGTGTGAAGAATGAGTCAATGTTATCTGACTCCTTCATGCATAGATTCTCAAAATCTCTCCTCAGCAACTGTAGTTTTGCTGTCTTCATTTTCTCCATGCCTTGATAGGCTGTCTTGAGAGTTTGCCATGCTTCTTTGAATGTCTTGGCTGCTGCTATCCTTGGAAACACACTCTCATGCACTGCTTGATATAAGAAGATGAGGGCTTTAGAATCTTTCTTCTTATAACTCTTCAACCTTTCTTTCTCTGCCTGAGTTAAATTGTTAAACTCATTTTCATCTACTGGTTCTTCAAATCCATCCTCAACAAATTCCCATAAGTCTTGTGAGACAAACATGCTCTCATGGTTATTGCCCAATAGTCATAGTTTTTTCCATTAAATTGTGGGAGCTGGGTATTACACATACCCATGCTAGTGTTGGTGCTGGTGCTAGCCATTCTTGCACTCTAAACTATGCTTCTAAATCCTTGATTGTGTATTTAAAACAACTCACTATCTTGCGACACAAAAAAACATTTAAGAAATACCTTGGATTGTTTTGATTGAGTCTTCACACTGCTGGAGAAGCTGCTGCAGCAAAAAAATCCTTCCTTCAATTTCTTTGACACCTTCAAAGAGCCTGGACAAGCTCTGATACCATGTTGGAAATTTCTGGTAATTTCAAACAAAATTTGAACAAAGAAAATGCTCTGTTTTCTCCATAGGATCTTAAAGAGTTTTCAACACACATGGAAACACTATGTATTCATTAATAAAACAGCCTGTTACAAATTCTTCCTCTCCCTCAGAGGGATTCACCAAGAACTTCTAGTTCATCTTTACACCACTGTGTATAAATAAAACTTACATTTACTGCTGTAAAAATTACTTACATTCAATGCTGGAATAAACACAAATCTCTTACATATGGTGCTGCATTTTTACATTCGTTATCTCAACGAACAAAACAAAACATTTTTCATAAGTTGTCTCTCCAGAAAATTTTACTTTACACTGCCCGCGTAAAAATTTTCTTTACATTCACCAAAGAAAATTTTCATTCACTCTAGCATTGTTGCCCATTCCAAACTCCAGAACCAAAAAAAAGTATTACATTGCATATGTTAAAACAACAAAACAAAACATATGACTTAAACTTTTCTTGTCCCATAAAACAAGAATTACATCCGTAAATAAAAAAAAACATTAAAATTAAAAACATTTTCTTATGCCCATACTCATACTTTATGAATAAAAACTTAAAGACTTTACCAAAACTTACCTATCGTAATAAATTCATTTATTACTTCAGCTTGGTGAAAACCTCGCGGTCAACCAAAAATTTACTCCACTCAAGTTCAAATGCAGGGCCGTTGATTTAATCGGACGGTTGACCGCGATATTGGGAAGCCTCTTCTTACAGAACTTTACCTTCCAAGGAATACGCTGTTTTGGAACCTAGTCAGTGTGTTCGGAACCTCCCCACAAAATACCACTCAGCGTGAAAGGTGATGCCATATAAAACAGGTGGTTTTCTGAAATTAAATGTGCAGTTAAAATTATTAATATTTCAACAAGAATATCTATATTCTGAAGCCTTAACCGATACAGAAAATCCTTGTCCCCCTCATTCAATACTACCGCATCATGTTGGCGATTTCCGTTCTCAGTGGGCCGTGCCATAGGGGGAGCTGACTGTATTTCAATCATAGCTACTCTTAGCAAGAAAAAGAATGGGAGAAATGTTACAGACAAAGCACTAGATTGAATTAAGCTCCCCCACCTACGTGTCCACCTGAAATCAATTAGAACAGAAAATACTTACAGACAACAATGAATAGATCGTATATATGAACTCTGGTTCTGCTGCTGCTATTATTATTCATCATGGGAGGGGCTGGTGCACGTGTATGTCGGGTGGGGTTTCAGTCAAATTTTTGCAGCTTCTTTCCCTTCACCCTCCCCTCACACCACCACACCCTCATTTGGTTTTTCTCTTTTGACGTTGATGGGTAGATGTAGGTATTCAACGTGGTAGGGAGGTGGTATATATATATTATAATATATATAATTAAAACATATATACTAAAACAGGGAAGAAAATCTGCCCCGCCGCCACCAACATCCATCATCCGTCGCTGCAGTTGACCATCTCCACCGTCTGTCGCCACCGGATTCCCTTCCCGAAAAAATTCTAATTCCATGTTCTGTGAAAGTGCGTTGAAGTAATTTAAAATGATCCATCCAAACCTTAGAAAAAAGTTAAAGTCAAGCTAGGTCAGCATATTTGATGTCGTTTAATTGCTTGAACATTCCAAACTCCAATGGAGTCTAATTTTGAATTGCATGGAGTCCATTTTTCATGAAATTTTCATATATACCAGAGATAAAAATCACAATATTACATATTATATTATATATATATATGAAATTTTCATATATACCAGAGCTAGAAATCACAATATTTTCATATTATAACTGCCAAATGTGAAACCATTGTTAATGTAGGGTTGACATTTCATTCTTATTATTCCACATTTGCAATATATTTTTATTACGGTAATTGCAGACGCACAATGAAAACAACCTTATGATATCTTATTTTGGTTTTGAAAAGCCTCTTCCGCGCAACTAGTCATTTTTTTGTTGATTAGTTATTAAGTCTATGTATCATCTTTGTTAGAGATTTTGTCATTTATTCGTTATTAACTACTAATGGTTTTGCCTTTTGTTAATAATTTTTATCTTTTTTAAAATAAAATAGAATAAAACTATTTATTACTAAAAGATAACATCTAGTTAAAAGACAAAGATGTCGTTATAAATGAATACATGTGTGAAAAAAAACGAGAAGGGAAATAAAAGAGAAAATGTAAATATCAAATATAATAATAATTAATTATTTAAATTTTTTAATAAATAATTAAAATAATTAAAAATAATTAAATATGTATCCATTTATAAAAAAAATTATGTTTAAAAACACTTTTGTGGTACACGTATATGTTAATGTACATATATATTTTATATTCTTAATTTTTTTTTACAAAGAAAAACAATATCTAAAATGAACCAAAACTAAAAGCTATTTACACCACAATATAATTTAAATAATAAAAATAGTTGCAATGCAACATAGTCCTTGTCTAATAAAAATAGTTGCAATGCAATATAGTCTTTGTCTCTACCGCTAATTAATTGATCAATATAGTGTTTTTTTGTGCATTTCATCATTAGTGTGGGGCTAATTAATTGATCAATATAGTGTTTTTCGTGCATTTCATCATTAGTGTGGGGCCTATATTTCATCCTTATTCTAGAATGCTTTTTACATTTGCAATATGTAGTTATTGCCACTTCCACACAATCACAATGAAATCCACTTTCACACATCTTCTTTTGATTCCAAATAGTTTTCTTCGTACAACTAGTCCCTTTGTTGTTTATTCGTATTTAAATCCACTTTTCATCCTTATTCGAGAATGTTTTTCACACTTGCAATGGAAACCACCTTCACACATCTTCCGCAAAACTTCTTCCACAGGATCAATAACTATTTTGCCTCTTGTTTATAATTATTATATGTTTTAATTAAAATAAATTAAAATGAAACTATTTATTGCTAAAAAATAACATCTCATTAAAAACTGATAAAGTTAAAGTATGGAGCATTTGCACTTGTCTGCATCACAGGTGAATCGTTAGTGTGGGGTTCTCATTTCATTCTTAATATTCCACATTTTCTATATGTCATTATTACCGTCTTTTCATACGCACAACGAAAACAACCTTCTAACATCTTATTTCAGTTCTGCAAAGCTTTGTCCACACAACTAGTCGTTTTTTTGTTTATTCGTTATTAACTCTGTTGTTGGGTGTGTGTTATACTCTTTCCATGACTACCCGATGCACAAGGGGGTGATATCTTCCCTTATAAGTTATGGTGGCCGCAGTAGGGGGGGAGCGGTTCCCCCCGTGTCGAGGGGTACGCCCCTTACACGGGGTTCAGGGCAGTGCCCCAGGAAAATATTTTTGTACCCTATATTAGGTGGGCAGACCTACCTATAGTTTTGTGCATGGATTTCGCACATGGTTTGGGCATGAGGTTTTCTGTCTATGGTATTTTGTAGATCCGGTCAAGGAAACTACGCTTATGTTCTAAGCTAGGGTTAATGGATTGGGGTTTATGGATGCTTCGACATGTATATATATGTATTGTAACATTGACATAAATATAATGAAAAATCAATCTGGTAGTCCTGATTTTAGGATCCAGGGGAAAATCTTTGTATATCTATTTTATTTTTTATGCTCTTGCTATTGTTTATTTTTTGTTCTTTAAAATTTGTATCGAGCTAATTTCTATATGAGGTTAAAACCTACATCTGCATTTCATCCTTATTTGATATTTTATCGCTTATTCATTATTAACGGCTAATCGTTTTTCCTTTTGTTTATATCTATTATCTGTTTTAATTAAAATAAAATAAAATGAAACTATTTATTACTAAAAGATAACATCTCGTTAAAAACAGATAAAATTAAAGTCATGGTAGATTTGTTTGATAATAAAAATAATATATTCCGAAAAAAACGCATTGCGCGGAAGTACCAAGCATATGTACTTCTCCACACAATGACAAGACAAGTTCGAACTATTTGTATTTATCTTACAAGACAAGTTCGAACTAATTGTAACCATCATCTTAAATCCATTTGTGCACAAAAATCTCTCACGCACAACCACTTCCACATAGCTTGGTTGACACCTTCATATGGATATGGTATTTAAATAAAGTAATGTTCTCTCGTGCAAAATTTTGTGAAATGAAGATTATTGTATGAAAGGAAGTTCAATGTGCGAAAGTTCAACTCATTGTTGGACCTCCTCACGTTGAACTTCCTTCTGCACAATAATCTATGTTGAACTTCTTTCCACACAATAGTCATTTTCAGAGTCAAAAAGCTCTCAAGCCTTCATTGTTTTCACTTTTGCACTTTGCAAAATCTATTAATAATTAAATTAGCATGCACAACTTTGTCCACACAACTACTTGCACATTTAATAACACCCTAAGTCATTGACATTCAAAGATGTTATTAATTAATGGTTATACATTGTAAAATACATCACTAAATAAGAATTAGAAGAGGTATTTGTATATTTATTATTTTGATAAATTTTTCGCAAAAAAATCGCATAAGATCTGCACATGCATAATCACCTCTATACAACTTCGTTCATAAAACTACTTCCCCACTCAATAACACCCTTCGATTAGTCGCATAGCTTCTTCCACAAAACTACTATGGTTGCAGAAAACAGTGCTAGATAATAATTAAAATGTCCATTATGCGGAAGCAAGTTTCAATCTTTCATTGTGCGGTTATCCACAACTTGTACTAAAGGTGTTTTTTGCTAGTATTTTAGTATTAGAAGATAATCCATGTTTGCGTGAAGCTTTCCACATAGTGGAAAGTGATAGCCACTTCCACTTTAACTTTGAAAGTTGTTATTAAATGATAAATAGATTATAGTGACATATGTTTACTTATGGTCTTGTGTGGAAGTGCTAAGGAAGTCCATAGTACATAGAATTGTTTTTTGTGTGAAACTTCACACTTTGTACTAAAAGCTTTTATTGCTAATATTATTGGTAATATCTTAGATATAAATAATGCATATATTAATTCTCTTCCCGCTTTATTTTATTTATAAATGAAGTGTTGATTGTTCACCATAGTTGTTATTGGCAAGTTTAATTTTCGTATCATTAAACAAATTCACAGTCAGACAATTTGTTTGTGTGCAGAGGTTGAGCACATAAAAGTTCAAAATTAATATACCATACAACAAAAAATCTTCATTATGAACTTTCCCTCATATTATATAACATATATCAAATCTCTAGAATGTCAAAATGTGAACACAAATACCAATCAATAATAAACAATGCATATTTATGTTGCCATAGAGTTGTGAATAGAGTTCATTATTAAATAAATTTGAATTTGATATAAAGTTGGTGTAATTAACTTTATATCTATGATTTTCATATTTATAGTTTTTTAAGTAGGGCAGTTCTTGTGCAGAGGTTTTACTGTCTGAAAAAGCTTCTTCTGCATAATGAAGCTCTTCATTGCAACCTTTGACAATGATAGCTATGTACAAGAAACCAAGCAATATCAAATAACACAAAATTAGCAAACAAAGCTCATTAATTTATTAAATGTTGTAATGGCAAAATCAAATAGTAAATTAGATTAGTTGTAGTTAGTAATTATATGCTTAAGAGATCTATGTCTTAGATTCAAAACTATTATTAAATGTTAATTTTTATTTTAATCAATAACACATTATAAGATATAAAATAAAGTTTGAAAATATGTGTTCGAATACAAAGAAAATACATTATCAAAAAATTGATACAGTCAAGTAGTTTTGAATGTAAAATAGTTATTATAGTTCAATTTGTAAAAAACGACTAGTTCATAGCCTCATTCGGTTGAAGATATAGGCATTAAAAACAAATTTTCTCAACAATATCATAACTAATTTAATTTAATTTATATCTAATAAACTTTTAACAATGACAACTATGTACAAGGAATTAAGCCATATCAAATAACACAGAATTAGCAAACAAACCTCTTTAATTGATTAAAAATTGCAATGATAGAATCAAACCTTGAGTGAGATGAATTGTAGTTAGTAATTATATTCTTAAGAGATATATGTGTTAGATACAAAACTATTGCTAAATGGTAATTTTTGTTTACCAATAACACAATATGAGATATAAAACAAAGTTTCAAAGCATGTTTTCGAATACATATAAAAAATGTTGTCATAAAATTAATACAATCGAGTAGTTTTGAATGGAAATTAGTCCCTATAGTTCATATTGTAAATAGCAACTAGTTAAAATTGTGTTTAGATTCAAAACATAGGCATTAAAAATGAATTTTCTCAACAGGATTATAACTAAGTTAATTTAGTTTATATCTAATAACCTTTGGACAATGACAACTATGTAAAAGGAACCAAGTAGTAACAAATAACACAAAATTAGCAAATGAAGCTCATTAATTGATTAAAACTTGTAATGGGAGAATCAAATTTTAACTCGAATTATAGTTAGTAATTATATTCGTAAGAGTTCTATATATTAGATCCAAAACTATTGTTAAATGTCAATTTTTATTTTAATCAATAACATAGTATGAGATATAAAACAAATTTTCAAAGCATCTCTTTGAATACAAATAAAAAATGTTATCATAAAATTGATATAGTGAGGTAGTTTTGAATGGAAAATAGTTCTTGTAATTTGTAAATAGCGACAAGTTCAAAGTCTCTTTAGATTCAAGAAATGGGCATTAAAAGAAAATTTCCTCAATAGGATCACAATTAATTTAGTTTAATTTATATCTATGATTTTTGGGTTTCTAGTTTTTTAAGTACAATATTCCTTGTGTAGAGCTTTCACTGTGCGTAAGAAACTTGTTGTGCAAAATGAAATTTTTTGTTATAACCTATGCACAATGAGAGCTTTGTACAAGGAACTAAATAACACATAATTAGTAAACGAAAATCAATAGGATCAAAAATATAATACAAAAAGTTATTTCACTTTAGGAAAGAAGGGTTTTCCATAAACGTAATTAATTAATTATTCTGCAGAATGAAATCTATGTAGGTATGAAGAAATTATGCCAGTATTCTATTATTAAGAGATATATGTCTAGGATATAAAACCATTGTCAAATGTTCAATTAAAGAAGCAACAAAACATTGAATGCATTAGAAAAATATGAAAGTATCTTTTTAGAAATTTATAGAAAACACTATCATAACATTGATACAAAATCATATTCAGTAAGAATTGTATTCAAAATAAAATGTATATATCCATGGCCATACGTTATTTCTTTGTGTAAAGATTTCACTGTGCGGAATAAACTTGCTCTGCACAACGAAATTTTTTGTTATAACCTCTACACAATGAGAACTTTGTACAAGGAACTAAATAACACAAAATTAGCAAATGAAGCTTAATAGGATAGGAGCTATGATACTGAGAGTTATTTCTCTATAGGTAGAAAATGTGTCAGAAACATAATTAATTAATTACTCCGCAGAATGAAATTTGTGTAGGTTTGAAGACATTGTGTTGGTATTCTATTATTAAGAGATATATGTCGAAGATGCCAAAACATTGTCAAATATTCAATTTCATTTAAAGCAACAATGCAACACTAAATGTAATAGAAAAACTAAAAGCATATTTTGGAAATTTATAGAAAACACTATCATAACATTGATAGAGAATCAGATTCAATACGAATTATAGTTAGAGTAAAATTTCATTGAGCATGGCCATATCTCATATTTGTACAAGATCATAATAAAAACATAGCCTTAAAAGACAAAATGCTAAATAGAATTGGAATTATGCAAAGAAAACTGTAAAGTAAATGTGTTTTTTGTAGCAAAAATTGATGTTCTACTTCCTTGAACGACCAACTCAATGTTTTTCTTATTAACCTTGGAAAAAGTAATTAGCCATTTGTCAATATGTTATGTAGTAAAATCAATGACGTTATCAAGCTCCAAAATCCTGTATCATGGATGGAGGATCTAATCCTTTTATAATATAAATTTCCCTAAGATAGGAATTATCTCTCCTTTTGGATAGGTCACTATAGGCAGAATTGATATTCTTAAGTGTAGTGACGCTTTCCACCCATCCAGCTTCCAATTTCTTCATTCGTTCAACATCTAATGTTGTTGGTTTTTCTCTTTGAAATCAAAGAGTAATCTTATCCTATGCTTTAAATTAACCAATTCATTGCCAACAAATTTCTTGTCTTCTGTAATATTATTGTTAACTAAGTTCATAAATATCATCATTTGTTGTTGCAAACTTATTAAATAAAAAACCACTTACCAAACATCATCTATTATTTATAATATTTGGTATATGTTATTGAGGATATATGCCTTCACTTAATTAAGAAAATTCACAACATTATTAAATGTTTATGGTGCTGTAGCAACAAAAATTGACAATGAGTGTGATTGTACTCCCAGGGGAGTCATTAACAAAGTAACTAGATTTTCAATGTCTTGTGTTTCTTTTGATTTACTTTTCAACATGTGATTTTCAACAAGCATGTTGGTAACATTTTGAGTAATTGCATATTTGGTAGATTGATGAAATACCATTAGCCCCATTATATCAATAGAAACCAGATCAATATCCATGTTTTATTGATTAATAATAATTTTATTTCAAACTTTACCTTTTCAACTCTCAATTTTTTGTTGGTCTTGTCATATTTTTCATTTTGTATGTGGTAGGACGTTGATCGAAAATAATGCCTTCTATACAATTTGTTTCATTATCTTCTGATTCACCACAAAACGAGTAGCAACACAACTAGGTTGTTCACTACTATCACTTTCCAAGTCTATTGCTTGTTGAATGCTTTCTCTGTTCATGACACTTTTGGACTTTGTTGTTGGAATTGTATGTGTTTGGTCTACAAAGAATTTGTGAATATTATCTTGATCATCTCAATGACTTGTTGAGTCACCATTAACCATTTTTCTAGAACCAATATTTTTTCTTTTTCCTTGAGTCATGGATGACAGTGCACCAGTAACAATTGTGGAAGGTGAAGTTTTTGTGAGTGACTTACGGTTTTTTTTTGTGTTGCTTCTACTACTTTTTGGGGATCCATTATCAATTTTTGATACTCGATTTTCTCCAACTTTAATAAACTATGTGTTGTGCAAGCATATTTTGAATTAGATAAGGATTTAGAGATACTATTTTCTTGCACATTATGACATGCAAAAATTGCAATAGTTCTTTATTCAGATGTAATTTAGACTATTAGGGAAAAGAAAATTCAAATACCTGAGGAAAAAGAGAAAGAAATAGTGAATTGATAGAGATGCAATGACTATTTCATGTGTTGAAACTTTTTCTAGAGTTCATCTGTTCATAAAGTATGAAATGATCAAGTACAAATCCCTAAACAATTCTGTAAAAAAAGAAATACGATGTAGAGAGAATTGAGAAAGAACTTGAGCAATTTAGAAAATGAAATGTTGAATACCGTTGAACCTGTTGAGAAGTGAGACCAAGAAAGTATTCACTAGTGCAAATGCCTATGTTTCTTTACTTTTCTATTGGCATATTCAAATACCGCTTGGTTGACTATATATGTGTAAAAAGCTTGGTTTGTTTATCTACTACTTATATTCATCTCCAATGTCACGTAAATTCGTAATTTGTTATTGTAGTCCCAAATACGAGTTGTTGTTATTCTTCACATGGAAACTATTACATACGACACTCTTAATAAATAGAAATTAAAAATATCAAAGCCAAAGTTTACAGGAAGAAATAGAAATATATATCAATATTGAAAAAACATCATGTCCACTTATTTCATATTTTTCTCTTGATTTAATATCATTGAAATATGTGTCATACAAAAATAAATTTGTGATACAATATAAGGTTGTTCTCTATCTGTGCTACGTTCTAGAAGGTTTTCCGGTGCATTTTCCAGCTTAAATCTCCCAAACTTTGTCAATGATTTCTTAGATTAACAATATCGGGTTGAAATTTTTGCATAATATGACAGTTGTACAAGTTGTCGAAACGAATAAGTGCATATATGCAGTAATAAAAAACCCATGACAATTATGATAAGTAGCTTTGAAATTTCCAGGGATAATTATTAATAGTCATAAATAAATATTATGGATAAACGTGTTTACCTGTTTCTGTCATGAATTGGCTTAGTTATTGAGCTAGCCCACACCACTAAATCGTTGACATTTTGCTTTGTTTTGATACTGCAATATAAAAAATGCTTAAGGGAATTTTATTTATGAACAATTTGATGTACAATTGTCAAGATCACGGTATAAAACTCTAATTGCCATAATGCGTTCCAACTACCTACGTATACATTTCTCATGATTTTTGACAAGGATTTTCATTTACTAAAGCCATTAATCATGAGTAATAGTGCGATTCCAGTAGTCCTCACTGTCATTTTTCCTTATCCATTGTCAAATTCAGATCTTATTTATATATTTATCAACACATTTAACACTTTCAATAAATAATAATTGAAAATTTCAAAGCAAATGCTAATGAAGCTGTAAAATAAATCTGTAAATTTGAAATTATTCTTCTTACTTCATAACGTTATCACTAATTTTTTCGATAAACATGTGCTAAATATAGGAGACGAAATAAAATTAAATACGATTCATTATGACATGTACATTAGATAGGTATTTAATGCGACCATACAATTACGTGTATAATAATATATATATATATATATAAATATATATATATATAATATATAATAATATATATATATATATATATATAATATATAAAGTATTTAGAGTCGATGAATCGTTGAAGAAACATGTTCAACTTTTTTTCAATGTAATCCTTGTCGAGGGTAATTGTAACTTCCATTTCCATGTTTTTGGTGTACATCTCTTGTTCAATATCCCTAGTTTCTTCCTCCACCTTGACAACCAACTCAACGTTTTCCTTATTAACCTTGGCAAAAGTAATTAGTCATGTGTCAATATATTCTTAGTAAAAACCAATGACATTATCAAACTCTAGAATCCTGCAGCATGCACAGACCATATAATCATTCTATAATATCCATTTCCCTGAGATAGGAATTATCTCTCCTTTTGGATAGGTCACTATAGGCAGAATCGATATTCTGAAGTGTAGTGACCCTTTCCACCCATCCAACTTCCAATTTCTTCACTCGTTCAACATATGATAGATGTTGGTTTTTCTTTTTGAAATCAGAGAGTAATCCTATCATATGCTTAAAATTAACCAATTCATTGCCAAAAAATTTCTTGTCTTCTGTAATATCACTGTTA
Source organism: Pinus taeda (assembly GCA_000404065.3). Taxonomy (NCBI): domain Eukaryota; kingdom Viridiplantae; phylum Streptophyta; class Pinopsida; order Pinales; family Pinaceae; genus Pinus; species Pinus taeda. The sequence continues at coordinate 19,731 of APFE031339369.1, read as the reverse complement.
ACTAAGTTCATAAATATCGTCAGTTGTTGTTGCAAACTTTTTAAATAAAAAACCACAGACCAAACATCATCTATAATTTATAATCTTTGGTATATGTTATCGAGGCTATATGCCTTCACTGCATTAAGAAAATTCACAAAATTATTAAATGTTTGCGGTGTTGTAGCAACAAAACTTGACAATGAAGGTGACTGTACTGCCATGGGATTCATTAACATAGTAACTGGATTTGCAATGTCTTGTATTTCTTTTAATTTACTTTTCAGCATATGATTTTCGACAAGCATGTTGGTAACATTTTGAGTATTTGCATCATTGATAGATTGATGCAATACCATTAGCCCCATTATATCAATAGAAACCAAATTAATATCCATGTGTTCTTGATTAATAATAATTTTGTTTTCAACCTTTACCTTTTCAACTATCAATTTTTTATTGGTCTTGTCATATTTTGTATTTTGTATGTGGTAGGACTTTCATTGAAAATAATGTCCTCCTATATAATTTGTTTCATTATCTTCTGATTCTCTACAAAACGAGTAGCAACCCAGTTAGGTTGTTCACTACTATCACTTTCCAAGCCTATAGCCTGTTTAATGCTTTCTCTATTTAGGACACTTTTGGACTTTGTTGTTTGAACTGTATGTGTTTAGTCTAGAAAGAATTTGTGAAAATTATCTTTCTCATCTTGATGACTTGCTGAGTCACCATTAACCATTTTTCTAGAACCAATATGTTTTCTTTTTCCTAGAGTCATGGATGACACTGCACCAGTAACATGTGTGTAAGGTGAAGTTTTTGTGAGTGATTTAAGGCTTTTTGTTTTTGTGTTTCTTTAGCTACTTTTTCGGTATCCATTATCAATTTGCCATACTTGATTTTCTCCAAATTTAATAAACTATGTGCTTTCTAAACATATTTTGCATTAGATAAGGATTTAGAGACACTATTTTCTTGCACATTATGACATGCAAAAATTGCAATACTTCTTTGTTTGGATGCAATTTAGACTATTAGGGAAAAGAAAATTCAAATACCTGAGGAAAAAGAGAAAGAAATAGTGATTTGACAGAGATGTAATGACTATTGCATGTGTTGAAACTTTTTCTAGAGTTCATGTGTTCATAAAGTACAAAATGATCAAATGCAAATCACTAAACAATTCTACAAAAAAAGAAATACGGTGTAGAGAGAATTGAGAAAGAACTTGAGCAATTGAGAAAATGAAATGTTGAATACCACTGAATCCGTTGAGAAGTGAGACAAAGAAAGTATTCACTAGTGAAAATGCCTATGTTTATCTACTTTTCTATTGGCATATTCAAATACCATTTGGTTGAATATATAAGTGTAAATAGATTGGTTCTTTTATCTACTACTTACATTCATCTCCAATGTCACGTAAATTCACAATTTGTTGTTGCAGTCCCAAATACTAGTTATTGTTATTGTTCATGTGGAAAATATCACATATGACACTCTTAATAAATATCAATTGAAAATATCAAAGCGAACATTTACAAGAATTAATGGAAATATATATCAATATTGAAAAACCATCATGTCCATTTATTGCATATTCTTCTCTTAATTTAATATCATTGAAATATGTTTCATACAAACATAACTTTGTGATACAATATAAGGTCTGTATCTATTTGTATTACATTCTAAAAGGTTTTCCTGTGCATTTTACATCTCAAATTGCCCAAAATTTGTCAACGATTTCTTAGATTAATGATACCAGGTTGAATTTTTTCATAATATGGCAGTTGTACAAGTTTTTGAAATGGCTAAGTGTGTATATGCAGTAATAAAAAAAACCCATGACAATTATGATAATTAGCTTTGAAACTTCCAACAATAATTGGTAATAGTCATAAATAAATACTATGCATAAACGTGTTTAGTTGTTTCTATCACGAATTGGCTTAGTTACTGAGCTAGCCCACACCACTAAATCACTGACATTTTGTTTTATTTTGATACTGTAATATAAAAAATGCTTACGGGAATTTTATTTATGAACACTTTGATACACAATTTTCAAGATCACGGTACAAAACTCTAATTTCCATAATGTGTTCCAACTTCCTGCGTATACATTTTCTCGTGATTTTTGAAAAAGGTTTTTGCTTACTAAAGCCATTAATCATGAGTAATAGTGTGATTCGAATAGTCCTCACTGTCATTTTTCCTTAGCCATTGTCAGATTCAGATATGATTTATAGATTTATCAACAAATTTAACACTTTCAATAAATAACAATTGAAAATTTCAAAGTGAACATTAATGATAGCTAGTAAAATAAATCTTGAAATTCAAAAATTAAGATTTCTTACTTTGATAAGGGTTATTGATTTAATTTTGTCGATAAACGTGTACTAAATAGTATGGATGTACAAAACAAAATAAATACGAGTTCATTTTGATCATGTACATTAATGTATATCACATCGAAAAACTTTACTAAGTTGAAGATTATGTACCTGCACAACTTAGATAACAAGTACAACCAAGTCTATAGAAGCATGAAGTTAGCCATATCAAAGTCACAGAAGCATTTCAACCTTTTACATATCAGATACCTAGACTTACAAATAAGAGACATATTCCCTTCAACATCTTGCTATGGACATTATACACTCTAGACTACTTCATAACAACATTCATTGCATCTAGGGTTTCAACTTTTCTTCCAAAGGTATGACATACCTTACTACAGCATATAGAAAACCCTAGAAAAAATTCACACAAATATAGATCTACAAAGTATCTAACATCCTTTAAAAATACATATGTCACACTTTTCACTAGGGATCCATACAACTCCTAGATTTCATAGGAGAAACAATCAAAGTCAATCACACCATAGTTATTAGCCTAACCAACTTCCACTAGGGTTAGTTCCAACCCCTATATTTTCAATCAAACATTAATCTCAACAAATCTCCCATGCATCTCAAGTTATCACATAGTTAACATTCATCAGATATTTCTACTTCAGCTAAGGTTCAACTCTAAAACCCTAGAATTCACAAATTCACCAAAGTTTATACAAATCTCAAACAATCATATTCTACATATTTTACTTTGACTAAGGTTTAATTCCAAAACCCTAGAATCCCACAATCTCAACAATCATTAAATACATAGATCTCAGGTTGTTACATTTCAAACATACTAGACAATTTTAACTTCCCTAGGGTTTCGCTACAATACCCTAGATTTCCAAATATCATCACCCTAGAATTTGAGACAAGGAATTCCAATAAATCCCAAGACTCATGACCATTAATGACTAGGTCAACACACATAGCTAGGAATTAATGATCATTCATAAGCATATCATATGTCCAATAATATTAATACATTTGACCTAGAACAAGCTAGGGAGGCAACGAAGAGGACACATATATACATGCCTATATTTCATCATCATGTAAATACATTTCATATCATGTGCTAGTCAAACCCAACTTCATAAATATTAAGAAGAGTTAGACACGAAATCATGTTGATTACACTAGGGTTTGATTAGAAAAACACACACATAGCAAAGGAAACATTTTTAAGACAATGTAAGGGTATTTCTCACACATTCTGCCAAAACCAAATGAGTTAGGGTTCCAATGTAAAATCACACATTCACCAAACCCTAATGATCTAGGGTTCTAATGTAGAAACATAACAAACCAAACATTACCAAAACTTCAAAGGTTCAAGATTTTAGACCTCATCATTCAACCCTAACAAGTTAGGATTTCCAGGTCACACCAAAATCCCAAACAATACATCATCAATAAAACTTCAACTAGAATTTCATAATCACCCTAAGCAGCTTAATATTTCATACATTCACATTAGCATATCATTTGGTTAGGGTTTTCCAGAACTTGTCTAGGGTTCTACACAATCAATCAAGAATAAGAGTGGGGTGGGTATATTTATCAAGATGTGAATCATCCAAATAAGAATCACTAGGATTCTATACAACTAGTCATGACAGAGTTAGTAATAGATCATCAAATGAATAATCCAATCAATGTATTCAAAGCATACCTCTGTTTCTTGACTAACCTTGTCTTGAGAGATCCTCCTTCTTGTAGATTGTTTTCCTAACGAAGACGACATAGGGAGAAAGGTGATTAGTATTTAATATAATCAAAACTAAATGAGTACATGAACCCAAAGCAGAAAATACATGAGATACTTATCTTTGAGAGTTGTTGGGAGCTCCCTCCAAAGCTTGAGGGAAACCTACAACCTTAAAGTAATACAAAAATGTCTTTTCCAAAGATATTTTAAAACATATAAAACAAGTTATGCAAAGAAAATGACTTAATAGTGTAAGTCCCTAATGCCAAATTCTTGGGGCTTAAATTTCTTTGAGTCTCCTTCTTCAACAAAGTTGGCTTGATCTCTTCCTCTCTTCTTATTCCTTGGATTCTCAGGACAGTCACTCTTGCAGTGATCTTTCTTATGACATTGATAGCACTTTATCTTAGACATGTCAACTTTCTTTCTTGGTCGTTTTGATCTCTTTCCTTTAAGATGAGCAACATAAGAATTTGATACTCCTTCAGGATTGGAAACCATTGATATCCTTAATTATTCTTGACTACACGGCGTCCATAATTCTTCAAAGGTGGGAGCTACCTTCCAACTATTGAGACCTAAAGCAAATGAACCCCAAGGCGGTGGAAATCCTAATATAGTAGTGATCACCAATTATTTTTATGGAACCATCTCATCGATGGTCGAAAGATCATCCCTGAGTATAGCTATCTTCACAAAGAAGGTTTCCATAGTATCATCTTTAGTCATCTTTGTATTCCTCGACTCATTCTTCAAACTTGCTATTTGACCAATGTTCTTAATAGTGAACAACTTTGACAAGTCTTCATACATCTCCTGAGCATGATCGATGTTAGCTATGAATGGGACAAGATTTTATTTGATCCCTTCTACCATCTGAGTCATAGCACCCATTCTAGCTTTGTTGGCATCACTACCTTATTTTGTAGGCTTCTTTACATTTTCTTTAACAAGCCTAGCACCTTGTTCTTCTCGAGGATTAAGTCAATCCTCTTCTTCTAGAATCTAAAGTTATATTCTCCTTCAAGTTTTTTCTAACCCTTGATTGAGTGAGAAATCTTCCCTCAATATAATAAACTATTTCCCTAAGATAGTTCCTATGAATGGATATGTCTTTTTCTTCTTTATTCTGCAAAGCTCTGATGCCATGTTCGAAGATCAGAAAGGCAGTAAAGATTTTCTCGATATTGATAATTACTTGTGATGTTTCTCATTATTACTATTCTTTATGTATTCTTTCTTTATTTCATCAAGCAATTACCAAAAGCAGCAGCACATAAAACAACGAACACAAAATATAAGCACATGCCAGCGAAAAACCCCCCTTGAGGGGAAAACCCAATCAAAGTAATTCTTCCTTTCAATAGTATTCTTTGAGACTCTTCACCCTAGACCTTGACCAGACCTTCCTTCCAAACCAAGTCAGCCTTGAGAAGATTGTCCTCTTCCTAGCAACTTTAACTATGTAGCAGCTAACAACTTCCGACAGTAGACTAACTTGGAAGACTTCGATCTCCCAATCCAAAGCACGAAACAGAGAGAGACCACCACCAAAATTTCGATTTTCCTTGACTCCATAGACTCACCCAAACTCACATTCACTTCAGCTTCCCAACAATAGACTTTCCCAACTACCCACTTCGCACTTCTACCCAGCAACAAGATTTTCACACTTTTTCCTAGTAGAGAGAATTTGAACTAGATGAGAAGTGATTATCCAAATGAATTTGATATTTTTCCTTTTATAGTATCCTTGTGGGGTTGGATAGGGTCTCAGGCCAACTTGATCTTCCCTTGAGCCGACACGGTGTGGAGGTTCTATAATTCATATTTGACTCAATACTAAACCTTTTTACATGATTCAAAATCCCAAGAAGGGTCTCTTTAAATGTGCAATAATTATATAGACAGAGAATAAATACTAGAAGTACTCAGTGGGGATTTTGACCTAACACATAGTAAACCAAGCATGAAACTCATGCTTTAATAAGTCACAATAATAATAATAATTCTTTTCTTTACTTTTTTTTACAAGTAACTTCAAGTACATTATTGAAGAACAAACATAGTTACATTTTCCAACACTTCTTTTGTAGTGGTCATTTCTTCTTGATTTTTTACCTTCCAGTCATTAACTATTCTTGAAGGCACCTACTCTGATACCACTTGTAGGCCCAACAGTCACAGTAATAGGGGGGTTGAATCAATGTGGAGTCAATTAAATAATTTCTCAATCTCAATTACTCATACATTCATGTAGCAATGTTCATAACCAATATATAATTATTTATCACAATGCATCATCAAATAAATAACATAACTAGAAACAAAAATAAGGCATCACATCACAAGGAGACACAAAATTTTTAGGTGGAAAACCCAAATGGTAGAAAAATACCAACTCTTCTTCTACTCAATCATCAATTATTTACATCAATTTGCAAGCCCAAACATATGGGAGGAAACTACCCCTAAAATATGAAAGTTTCCACTTCTGCTAGGCTACAACTTGATTGAGGCACCCATTAAGGGAATTTTGAGGTCTAAAATGGGTCTCCTAATTAAATTATAAAATAATAGTGGAAATAATAAAATAAGATTAGATTACATCATCAAATTTTATAGGGAAAAAGGAAAAAACTAATTTTCAACTCGTATTTTCAACTTATCTCCCTATGGGTTTACTCAAATTTCAAGCGGCAACACTCGTTGGATGCAAAATTGTATTCCTCATCCAAGGAGTGCCCATGTTGCATACTTTCAATGGCCCTACTATATGAAAAATGAGAAATACATGAAAAACGTGATTGCAATCATGTTTTTTATGTATTTCTCATTTTTCGTGTAGCAAGGTCCATAAAAAGTATGCAATATGGGTACTCCTTGGATGAGGAACTAAATGATTCATCCAATGATTACTCCCAGTTGAAATTTGAATAAAACCTTAGGGAGATAAGGTGAAAATATGAGTTGAAAAAGTAGTTTTATTATTTATTTTTTTAATCTTTTTACTTTTTAACTCCAAAAATGGTGAGTCGCCCCCCATGGTTAACATCATCATCTTGAATCATATTATTTCTTATAAAGTTTATTTTGATTGTACGTTTTTCTTAGGAGGCTCATTTTATACCTCAAAACTCCCCTAATGAGCCTCGAAGATGCAAGTTGTTTCTCACTATAGGCTACAACCTGATTAAGCTTTCGACCTCCTTCTTCAACTTCCTTGTGGACCTATATTTAATCTCAATTAAAAACAATATCCACTATCATCACATATTTATTTTATCTACATATAAAGGGACTATCAATCACAAGTTGCACTCGTAACCAACACTATTGCTACTGCCATAGACACTGCCACTGTACCAATAGTTATCATTGCTACACAGTCTATGATCACTACACTATGATGCAATCATTGTAATGCTTTATAACATGCACCAAAATGTCATATCAATCACTCACATTGGTTGTCATACTGCTTTCATATTTTGCTTCAACCATAACTTCAATTTGGTCATACAAAACCTTCCTCATAACTTGTTAACTTCATGTAATCCAAAACACCTGCAACATGTTGAGCGACCTTCAAAAAGAACAAAAGAGATTATGGCCATCATATATGACTCAAAATGAAAACAAACCCCTCTAGTTACATTCATCTCTGAACTGTGATCGTTCAACTTCTTCTATATCTCAATTTGGACTAAGAATGCTCCCAAAACTCATAAAAAACCATAATATACCTATCTATTAACTTAACTATTATACAAAATACTTGCTTCCGAGCATGCTACTAGATTCTGGTGTTGACCACCACCAAATGTTGAATATGCAACAAATTTACCATATATATATAAAATAAAAAATAAAATGAAAAATCCATTAGGGGACTTTTGAGGTCTAAAATGGGCTTCCTAAGAAAAATGTACATCTAAAATAAATTTTATAAGAACCAATAGGATTCAAGGTGATGATGTCAACCATGGGAGACGATTCACCATTTTGGAGTAGAAAAGTAAAAAGATTAAAAAATAATAAAATAATAAAACTACTTTTTCAACTCGTATTTTCAATTTATCTCCCTAAGGTTTTACTCAAATTTTGACTCGAAGTACTCATTGGATGCAAAATTTAATTCCCCATCCAAGGAGTGCTCATGTTACATACTTTTGATGGACCCATCTACACAAAAAATAAGAAATACATGAAAAAACGTTATTACAATCATGTTTTTCATGTATTTCTATTTTTTCGTGTAGTAGGGTCCATCAAAAGTATGAAACATGGGTACTCCTTGGATGAGGAATCAAATTATGCATCCAATGAGTGTTTCTGCTTGAAATTTGTGTAAACCCATAGGGAGATAAGTTCAAAATACGAGTTGAAAAAATATTTTTTTCTTTTTTCCCTCTAAAATTTGATGATGTAATCTAATCTTATTTTATTATTTCCACTATTATTTTATAATTTCCCTAGGAGGCCCATTTTAGACCTCAAAATTCCCCTAATGAAACGTGTCAATCAACAAACCCATGACCTCATATACTCAACTCACAATGCATGCCCATTTCGCTGCTTGGTGGGGCTTGTAATAGTTGTTCATTTACATTCATATATTGTAGTGGCATCAAACTCAAATTAGTTGAGGCAGTTGATAGTGCAAAGGACTAGCCACAAATTATACCTTCATCCTTCAATATATATTAAATATATAGACGGATGTCACAAAAATTCCAAGTCTAACTTGAGTAATGAATAGAAGGTGAACCGATACAATGAGACCATTAACAGTGTTTTACCCAATTGATAGGTCGTGACTTATGCCTTCGGCTTCAACAATGAAACCATTAACACTATGTTACCCAAGTGACCAACCAAACTTATGCCTCTAGCTCCACTATATATATATATAATATATATATATATATATAACAACAAATCATATACAAACCATAGAAACAAGAAAACCATAAAACAATTAACAACTTGCTTACCTAACAAAGTAGCCCAAGGAAGATGGGCGAGTCAAATCAAAATTCAATGAGAAAATTATTATAGTTTCCTTTGAATTCACCAATGATTTATTAATGTTGGCTTCGTTGATCATTCGTTTTCTTGAGGCCAAGCACCTCATGTGTATTTATATCTGATTGGTGGTACCTTGGAGTGCGAGTGAAAACCATGGGCCAATCCAATTTCCCTATATATCTTAAACTTAGATAAGCTAAAGCCCATATGACCATTTGGATATGACGTTTGTGACCAAGGGTGGAAACTAATTACATTGAAACTTGGCCCTCCTTTTTATTTTCAATGTGACCACGCCATGTGACCTAATCCCAAATGTTACTAATCATTTTCCTAATAATGTCTTCATGACATCATTGAGCCACATGGCAGCCTGTGAGGAGTGTCATGTGTCACTTGTCTTTCACCCTTTCATTAATCCAAAGTGGTCATTCGTAAGTGTCATGTGGCAGCCCCTAATGGTGCCATGTTAGTGTGTTAACATTAGCATACTCAACGTTACTATGCAATGGAATGATGCCACATGCCAACATTTAGTTGGTTCTGGTGGATTCATTGATCATCGTGTTATTTCTCTTATATCTTACAATTGATGTGTTTGATAAATCGTTTATTTGTCTAGAACTTACATGCCTTTTATTGTCATTAAACAATGTGCATCTTTGAGTGATTGTGACAGTTGATTTGATCTATTAACAATGGATTTGCCTAAAAATTGCTCACTATATAACCCTTTAATAATTTAGCTTTCCCCTATAATTTTCCCTTGAAAATTGACCCAATATAATTATTATTTTCAATAGGCCATAGTTTCTCATCTGGGAGGATTTTTTTGGAGCCAAATATACCATTAGAAAGGTATGGACAAGCTATATGCAACCATATTATTTGTAACATCTTTTGAGCATGATGAATTCATCAAAAACTTGAATAGATTTAAGCACCCATATGTTCATGCAATGAGTTCCTGCAAGAGGTCAGGTTGTCACATCATTTCACAAATAGCCTTGTTGCTTCTTTGATTATCAAGGATGGTCCTATTGTTGTTGCCCCATGCTCCCCTATGACATCGATGAAATCTTGTTGTCATAAATGACAACAATATGTGCAACAAAACAATCATTACAAGAAGACATCACCCTCCACCAACCCCTCCATGGATGTTAAGAAACCCATCTGTATTACATGAAATCCTTGAAATCAAACATGTACTCACTCTACGGGTAAACATCCCTAATATAAAATTTGTTTCCTAGGATTCATTTGTCACTTCTAAGTTTGAATAAATGTTATTTAGAGGTTAAATACTTAAAATTATTTCTTAAAAAAACTTAGTCTATGAGATCCACCTTATTGTGTCGAAATATCTTGAAATTATAATGTACATTCCAATAAATTAAAAAAAAAAAAAATCAACTTAAAAAATTAATTTAAACATCAAATCCCTTACATATTTTATGAAGTTCAAAACATTATAATTAAAAATAAAATATTAATTTATTATATTTGTAACCACCTCATTTTCACCCCCTTAAGGATTCTCAGCCTAAGGAAGATATTATCGGTTGTATACCCCGATCTCCAAAGTTTGTTATGAATATGGGGTTACCAAAACCCTCACTTTTTAATCTCTATGAAATTTAATTTTGATGCCACTATTATGTTCATGTTTTCCATATCTTTTCGACGTTACAAAATTTATCTTGATCTGAGTCCTCGATCAAAAGGTACACTCATTTAAAGTTCAATCTATTGAAAGAGGCATTGTGATCAAGCTAGACATGGGTGCCCACATGGCCTCTGCATGTCATTAATAGATAAGCACAGTAGGTTCGTCTAACCAAGTCCACATTGGGTCGCTTGTGTGCATTGTCACCCATTGTTAATTAAAGAAAAAAGAGGTAGCAGAAAGTACCTAGGTGGGTAAGGTTCCCATACTGGAACCATGGTCAGATCGAGCTCATATCCACTATTGTGCTTATAATATATCACATCATTTCTTAACTATCAACGACAAGAAATGGGCAGTGATAGGGTTTTATATTAGAATCATGACCAAACTAGTCAACCCTTGTCAACACACCCATTTTTCATGTTACAATGTGTAAGTAATCAAACACTAAGAAGTGGCATGACCTATAGAGTTCTGGTACTCTAGGTTCCACTTGCATCTGCATTTTGTTTTCAATAGTTTTATGTTATATCTAGTTTGTAGGGAAATCCAACACTACGACATTATACTAGCTCTTACCCTTCCAGGCCCTTAGATCTACAAATCCATTCCACCCATTATATTTGGTGTCAGACCCACCAAATGATATACAACTCACCACAAATCCAACCTTCCATAAGAGTTGGTTCCCTCATCATGCCACAGATGCTCAAATCTAACATTTAAAGTAGATCCACACCCCATATAAGAAATGGCCTTAAAAATTGATATACATCCCTATGACATATCCAGTTGTGCTCAAGGGAACTTTGCTTAGCCAGAATCTAACCCTGAATCACTGGATCTCCATAGAAACATTAAAGAAAATGGAAAATCAAGAAAATAAGGGTATTTTACAAAGAGATCGTAAGGTCGGGGCATCTTCCTTGAACACCAAGTTTTTTAGAATGATTGCCTCAACCTAAGCATAGATTTCAGTGATACTGAGACCTGTCCAAATTGGATAAAAGGGTACCAAAAAGGCCTAAATCACATTAGGTCCAACATTAAGAGAAATACATGGCTCCTAATGCCAGTTCATTAGCGAGGCATTATATGTTTGTCTGACCATTCATGAGGGTTACAAATCATGTATTAAATAATGAGTCTCGAGGTACTACAACTTATTGCAATACTTAGTTACAACAATATATAAGTGTGCATAAGATCATAGAAACATCACATCATTCATAGGCTAAGTGACCACCAACTCTATCCAGATACTCATTTAAATCCAACATATAAACTTAACCCATAACATGTAAGATGATCTATAATCTAGGTTATGGCAGTGAATTGCCCAAACTCATAAATATATAAGAAAACCGAGAACTTATAAATTAACAAGTTAACTAAGTGACTTCAGATAATTAGTCACAATCATGTAAGTGATCCTATAATTCATGAATATTGCAACCATTTCATCATTCAAGTGTACATTACCACCATGGACAATTATGATAGCTAGTCAGCCATGAATATATAATGATTCATGCATTTGTTCAAGAATGATATAGAACCATATATCAGCCAATATCACAACAAGCATGATCATCATCCATTAATTAAATATGCATAAATCATTATACTTATTTTGGTGACTTAGATTAGCCGACAACTGAAGGAGGCAATTCCACTCTCCACCCAATTGTAGGCCAACCACATTGTGATCTTTCTTGCAACTAACCACCCACAATCCAAATCTATAGTCTAAGGGGATGTTTGCATAGGAAAAATTCACATCAATGGCTAGATCTAACACTTAAGAGATGGAGTGCACTATCTAGTGGCTCATTAATTGCTCTATAACAATAAGTGTTGTTGCGACTCACTTACTCTTTGAGTTTCAAGCACAAGGTTTCACCCAACTTCTAGAGGGTATGTTACTTTGTTTAAAGGTATTTAATCCACTATGAAGGTGGTTCATCAGCCAGTTGGGAAGCACTTAGTGGCTTGGCATCCAAGGAAAGCACTAAGTGGTTCATTACCCTAACTACAAACACCTAGTGGCTCAATTAACCATTCAACAAGCACTTAGTGATTCATCAACTAAACAACAAGCACTAAGTGGTTCATTAGAAAAAAAGTAAACATCAGATGAGGTATATTGCTTAGTTCTAGTGATTGATTCCAGTATGAAAGTGGTTCACCAACCAATTAGCAAGCACTTTAGTTGGTCATCAACGAACAATAAGCACTAAGTGGTTCTTTAGCCTAACTACAAGCACACAATGATTTAATCAACCCTTCAACAAGTACTTAATGGTTTATCAATGTAACAACAGTAACCACATGTTTAGTATGCTCCACCACTCCACATTGTTTAGGACCTACCAATTCCCACTCATGCCCATCAATTAACCCAACATAAATTATAGGAAATACAACCCATCCAAGGGCCAACCACCAAGAAATCAATAGCAAAATCTGAACTAAAACAAATATGATTGCTCGATTGAGCCGACATGAATGAGAGAGAGTCTCCTCCCCCCTGCCCCCCTCCTTGATTTGTGCTTGATTATCCTCTGGTATGCGTGTATTTATATTTTTTTTCTTTTGCGACCTAATGTGTTATGAGAGAGCACTAACTTCCTCTTCTCTATGTGTTCCTAAGAGTGTGCTTTGGCATTCTTTTGTGTGTTTTCTCCTGAATAGTTGTCTCTTTGATATGCAATAAGAAAAGGGGAATGGGCACCACTTTCCCTTCCACAACTCCAATCCAATCTCTTAAATGACTGTCACTGAACTCTCATAAATGAACTTCCATCAAAATGCCACCAACGCTACTTCAACCCCATTCGCATCATATCAAAATATGTCAATGAGTGACTTCTCTTAATTGCAAGTGACTTCCACATTTAATTCAATTGGGTATGGGTCCTGGATAGGTGAGAAAGTAAGCAACTTGAAACATTAAATTTGGTTGGGTGTGTCTTTCAAAATAGACAAGTAGGAAAGATTCCCTCATACCAAGGATTCGTAAGATTGTCCCTTTTTTAGTTGTTTTTTTTGTAATTGAGAGGAACCGAGTAGCTCACTTGACACGTAACTATCAGTAAACCTATGGGGGGCTACACTTTGTCCTCCTCCCCATAGTTCAAGCCACGACAGATTTGAACATGGGTCTCTCAAGTTTTAATGATTTCACATATCTCAGATTACCAACTCAGCTACCTTTACTAGACCTTATTCGTAATTGTCATTTAATTTTTACATTAATTAATTTAAATAATAAATTACGAAGTTAATCAAACATTCTTAATTCTAAATTTTCCAATAATATTATAATCACAATATATTAAAAAAAAATTAACAAAAAAATTAGCACAATTATTATGTAATATATCCTCACATATATACCGTGCAATATATTAAATAATTTATTTTTATATAAAATTTTTAAAAATCTCAAATACTAATATGGTAATATGAGCATATATTAAAGTAATGATATAAATTAAATACATATTACAAATTTCAAAAAATTATACGATCAAATAGTTTTGAGGTTTTCCCCAATCTTTGTATGCCTCTTGTATTTCCGTGAATTTTTTCCAATTTAGTTTTGGGTTAACTTACTAAATTATCTTATGTTAAATTGAGATTACTATGATCTATTAATATATATATATATAATATAATAATTTTATATTTATTATTGGTTGTTTTAAAGTTTAATTTTAAGATATCAAATAATTAAAGTCTTTTTAGATAATTATTATATATTGATATATGTATGTTGAATGAGAATTAATTTCATTAATGTTAGAAATTAATTGAAATGTTCAAAATTTCAATTTATATGAGATAAATCCAATTGACTATGTGTAATCCCATTATATCAATTTAACCGCTCAAATTTACCATTTCAATAAATAAATACATATAAAGTTTAAATAATATATATAAAAACAAAAACGTAAAATATTTAAAAATACAATAATTGTAATTACTTTAGGGCATTTTACACTGCAATTTACTTATTCTAGCTATACACACGTAGGAGAGTGAGAATACATATCCTCTACATTTATGGTCATCGAATACCCAATTGAATTTATGACACATAAACCACATCACGCAATGGAGGCGGAGAAAGTTACAAGTAACAGCAAAGGAGACCATGAAAGAAGCGAGGTGAATCAGAAATATGGCACGCTATTATTCAATGCAGGCTTCCTCACAGAGTAGCAGGAATCCATAAAATTATCTACAAAAGGAGTCCAGAAAACGGTGACATTATTGGAGTGACGGGTATTGGCCCCGCTGCGTCTATGGCATGCCCATAAATCCTTTACAAAAAATCGATTAGACAGAGAGCCTCGCCCTCAACTCCTTTCGCAGTATTTTTCCAGCAGGAGACTTGGGAATTGCGGGGATGAAATACACCTTGCGCAGCTTTTTGTAGAACACCACCTGTTCAAAATTTGACCATATATTTAGATCTTTACACTTAATCATAATCTGATTGAATATTTGGGAAATTTAATAAAACATCTAAAAATAATACCTAAGACCTCCAGTAATAGAAAACCTAAAAATAGTCAATTTCACTTCCAATAAATTAATTTATTTTAATTAAAAAAATACCTGTTTGGCCACAAATTGCTTAATTTCATCTTCTGTGAGATCAAATCCATTTGTTCTCACCACAAACGCTACCGGGACCTCTCCTGCTTCTTCATCCTTTTGACTGCTCACAAAGTTAAAAGAAAAAACGATGTTAAATTGTTTGCCAAAGGTTTAGTTGGAATTAAAATGTATGAGATTCATTCAGATCAGAGACTCACGGTACAACTGCTGCATCTGCGATGGATGGATGGGTTATGAGAATGGCTTCTAATTCAGCAGGAGGTACCTGCATATCAACAATGAATGGCCAATTAAAAATAAAATTTATGAGCGCTCATATATATCAGATATCTAAAATATTTTTTTAGATTTTTAACTTTGCTCAGATATCTCTAAAATATATATTTTTAATGAAATCTACCATCAAAGTTCAAGAATCCAAACCTGAAAGCCCTTATATTTGATAATCTCTTTTAGTCTGTCAACAATGAAAACTTCGTCATCGTCATCAATATAACCAATATCCCCAGTATGCAGCCACCCATCTTCATCGATAGTTCTAGCTGTAGACTCAGCATCGTTCAGATACCCTGAAAAACAACTCAAAGCTCAATACAGTGGCAGAATTCGGCTGAATCCGGGAGATAACAAAAACCAACATGGAAACCTCAAATTATAGGGCAAATATGGCAGATAAGTGACATAAAGTACTACTGTAAAACCAAATATACTGGAAAGTAGTGTTACCTTTCATAATTTGGGGTCCTCTGATGCAAATTTCTCCCGGTTGGTTGTAGGGAAGAGACACGCCTGTGTCGGGGTCAGCAATCTTCATCTGGGCATTCCGAACAACCGTTCCACACGACCCGGACTTCGTCGGAAAGGGCTCCTTAGCAAAGGCCAGACACATTGATAGCACAGGTCCTGCCTCTGTCATACCGTATCCCTGCACAAAATCAATACCACAGAGGAGAATTACAATAGAATCTCCAATACCACTAAAGTTTCAGAGCACGGGTCCTTACTATAAGCGACAAATTTATGGAATCTCCAAAAATCCTGCGGTGAATCTTGAAGCGATAAATTTTGAAACGTGACAGTATCAAACTATTTATATTATTTGATTTTTTAAAAGCAGTTGTCTATAATGCAATTTTTTAAAGCTTTTTTGGTGGCTTTTTCTGGTCAAAATCTGGCAGCAATTTATTGGAATCGCAAGTTTGATAGCTAGTTTCTGCACAATTAAAGCGTCTGAGGGGTTTTTCAGGGTACTGAATCCAAATATACAGTTAAAAAACCATTTTAACTGCAACAAATAAAGATTTAACCTCAATTTCTTCCGCCGGATTCCGCCACTACAGGAATCTCCAAAAAGTCACATTATAGACAACTCCTTTTTAAAACGTCTCAATTTCTTCCGCGGGATTCCGTCACTACAGGAATCTCCAAAAAGTCACATTATAGACAACTCCTTTTTAAAACGTCGATATTTATTTGGTAAATAAATGCACTATTACAATAAGGTAAATTAAATTGGTAAGGGTTTGAACTTGTAAATTATTTCGAAGTATCTAAGTAATTCATCTCGCTGTATAATAAAGAAAAATCAATTTTAAAATTGTTCTATAATATAAAAAACCAATTTTAAGAAATCAAATACTTTTATTGGAAAAGAAATGATTTAAAAAAAATAAATATCAATTGTTTAAAAAGAATAGTTTAATGGTGGAATATTTTAGTTATTTTAATTAAATTTAATTACAATTTGAATATATAAATAATTATAACTAAAATTATTCAAAACACTTCAAATATCATAAACTACAATCAATATAATTATTATAATAATATATATATATATCATATATATAATATTATTACTTTTCACTCAATCTTAAGTTTTTCATATTTTACTAAATCATTAATATGACTTTTTATATGGCTACAATATTTCTGGAGTTATTTATTTATTAATATACAATATATATCACAGATTGAATTATCTATCCATTAATGTCATTTAGATTTAAACAAGTACAAAATCTAATCTAATCTGATAATAACATATATTACCCTATACATTAATAAATAAATAACTCCAAAAATATTAATTCCCACCCTCTATATCTATATTTACCATTCATTTTTCCTTTACACTTAAACTATTTCCATGTTACCAATTTTACTTCATTTAAAATACCATATATAATTGGAAATAATATATTTATTAGAAATACCATGGGGCATAAAATATAGAAAAATATAGCCAACCTGACCAAAAGTGGCTCTGGGAAGTCGTTGCCCCAATGCATCCTCCAGCTCCTTTCCGAGAGGCGCAGCACCGGACATCACAATCCGAATGGACGACAGATCGTAGCTCTCCACGAGCGTGTTCTTGGCCAAGGCAAGAACAATGGGAGGCACGACAGGCGCCACCGTGACCTTGAACCTCTGCACCAGATCCAGCAGGCTCCCGACCTCGAACTTGCGCATGAGCAGAATAGCAGACCCGGCCCTGAGCGAGCAGAGCAGAACAGTATTCAGCGAGAAGACATGAAACAGAGGGAGCCCGCACAGCACTACGTCCTCAGAATGCAAATACACGTTGGGATTTTCACCATCAACCTGTTGGGCGAGGTTGCAGACGATCCCCTTGTGTGTCAACATGACACCCTTGGGGAGCCCCGTCGTGCCCGACGAATAAAGCAGTGCAACCGTATCGTCTGGCTGGACGACCATGTCGCTAGAGCAGTACTCGCTCTCGTCGCCATCCAACAAAAGCGAGATGCTGTCGCAGCCCTCGGGAGGGGTATCGATGGTGATCACTTGGATCCCATGGTTCTCCATCAGGTCCCTCAACTTTTCTACGCACGCAGCATAGGTGACGATCAGCCGAGTGCCCGACGCACCCGACTGTTTAGCAATGTCGGATGGCGTGTAAAAAGGATTCGCCGTGGTGGCAATGGCGCCCGCCATGGACGCCCCTAGGAAAACAAACACAAATTCGGGGCAATTGGGCAGCAGCAGCATGACCACGTCCCCCTTTTTGAATCCCAATCTGGCCAAACCCGAGGCCACCTTGCGAGATATCAATTCCACTTCACCATAGCTGTAAATCTTCCCGTTGGACCCCTCTATCAGACATGGCTTCTCTCTGAACTCATCCAACTTTTCGAAACAATAAGAGTGCAATGGAAGATGGTCAGGAATATCTATATCCGGAAGCTTTGACCGATACAGAAAATCCTTGCCTCCCTCATTCAATACTACCGCATCATGTTGGCGATTTTCGTTCTCAGTGAGCTGTGCCATGGGGTGAGCTGACTGTACCTCAAACATGGCTGCTCTTAGCAAGAAAACAACGGGGAAATGTTAGAGGCAAAGCACTAGATTGAATTAAGCTCCCCCACCTACGTGTCCTCCTGAAATCAATAAGAGCAGAAAACACTGAGAGAGTAATTTACAGACAACAATGGATAGATCATATATATAAACTCTGGTGCTCTGTTCTTAGCTATACTTATTCATCACGGGTATCCATTGTTTATATATAGATCATATATATAAACGATGGATAGATCATATAGAGGGGCTGGTGCGCGTGATGGATAGATCATATAGAGGGGCTGGTGCGCGTGTATGTTGTGGATTTTCAGTCAAATTTTTGCAACTTCTTTCCACTCACGCTCCCACCACACCCTCATTTTCAACGTGCTACGGAGGTGGTATATATATAAAGAGGGAAGAAAAAACTGGCATGCAGCCGTCGCTGTCCAACAGCATGCATCCACTAGTCGTGGCCAATCACATGTTCAACACACATATAGATATTTTCACCAATTTGTATCGCGTTGTTGTCCTATTTGGTGTCGTTTTTCTTGAATATTCCAAACCACCAATGAAGTCCAATTCTGAATTAAAAAGTCAAGGAAGGTGCGCATATTTCACGTCGTTTTGCTAGAACAATCCAAACTGCCCATGAAGTCCAATTTTGAATTGCATGGTTCACGATATATGTGCTGAAAAGATACACGGACCTATCTTTTCCGGGGTGAACCTAATCCGTCAAAGTTTGCAATTTCATATTTTGAACACGGGCCTACCTTTTCCTGGGTAAACCTAATCCGTTAAGCTTTGCAATTTCATATTTTGAAATAAATATAGATATTTTGAAAATAAATATAGAAAGAAGAAAGAAACAAATTATTTTAGTGTTTAAAGGTGAAAGGTGAAAGATAATTTATAAGGCAGATTGTTTCTTCATTTACTTGATATATATCTCTATACAAGTTAAATCTTTAAAATTTATTAATTTT
>APFE031339360.1:10242-22105 GCA_000404065.3 Pinus taeda | reverse complement strand
AATAATAATATAAAGCCACAAAAATAACAATAGAGGGATGCTATGGGGCACAGTAATAACAATATGGGGACAATAGGGGCACAACAATATTAATAAGGGGTACAACTACAATAGTAATGGGGTAATCACTAGTATTATAGGGACCCAACATTGTCCCCACCTTTAGAACTTTTAAAACCATTCGGAGCTCTTTAAGATCTGTCAAAGTCCCTATTAATCCTAAATGCATGAAATGTGTTTATTTAATTCTGTGTTCTTGTCGAACCCCCTACATTGGTGAGACTGGTCGTTCGATTTCACAAAGGATTCAGGGGCATGCAGTGGAACAAAGGATTCAGGAGCACGCAGTAGACCTTATGCATTGTAGGACCCGCTCCTTTGCTCTAGCCGAACATGTTGAATTAACAAAACACCATATTTGCTAGAGGGATCAATTCCATCACTGAAGATTAAGAGAAACTATTGATATTGAAAGGAGGACTAAAAATCTTAATAGATATGATGGATGGAAGATAAGTAGCCCATGGATCCCTTCTCTTTATTCTTTCCCTCATTAGTTTCCTTCTTCTGTCTTGAAGTGTTTTTTTTCCTTTCCTAAAAAACATAATAAATAAATTTTAAAATAAAAATTTATTAATAACAAAAATATTAGAATCTTAAAAAATAAAAAATTCAAATTCAAATAATATATATATATATATATATATCACACACTTAAATTAAAATAAAATTCAAAATTAACTAATTTGACTTTAGTCTTTTAACGTTCATAAAAATAAAAATAAAATAGAGAAAATATTTAACCGTTGAGAATTTATATGTATTTTAGTTAGTTGACTTGCTTCTCATCTGAACCTAGATCTAGGCCTGATGATGAACCTAGATCTAGTTTTGAAAAGCGTCGACCCTTTGTTCTCTATGTGATTTCTCCAAAAAATATGAACATTATGTAATGATTTTGTTCTTTGGGTATGAAAAACATAATAGTCGGATGGTATATTTTGATGATGAATCTTCTCTCAATATAGTTGGTTATTATAGAGTCTTAATTATATTTCTTGATTGTATGGTGAAGGGGATTAATGAAACTTTACACATATATTCTATCTTAAAAGTAGTTG
The DNA here is from genome assembly GCA_000404065.3 of Pinus taeda. Taxonomy (NCBI): domain Eukaryota; kingdom Viridiplantae; phylum Streptophyta; class Pinopsida; order Pinales; family Pinaceae; genus Pinus; species Pinus taeda. The sequence goes on along the minus strand of APFE031339360.1, from coordinate 20,984 downwards.
AAATGTATAAATAGTTGTAATATTTACTAGAGTAGGGAGTAATATTTACTAGAGTAGGGAGAGCTTGGAATAATACTGCCCTTTGCCCAAGATTACTAATTTGTTAGACTTGTTGTAGCATCGCAAGTACTTCACCAAGTACCATCTCAAATCAAGATACCACTCAGTATGAATTGAATAAAAATACATTTGAAAGATTTCCTTCGAGACAAAACAAGGTATATATGAATGGATGGTAATACCTTTTGGTTGTAATGGACCAATTATATTTATGCATTTGATGAGTGATGCAACACATACCTTTCTAGATTCATTTGTGATAGTGTAATATATTGGTTTATAACTCTCTTGAAGAGAATATCTTACATCTCATGTAGGTAGGTAGTAGAGACTATTAGAAAAAATATTAAATATTGGAAAATTTAAATAAATGTGATTTTTCTAAGTAGTTTTTGGTGTATTTGGGGTATGTGATTGGTGGGCAGGAATTCAAGATAATACCAATAAAGATGGAGATCATCTTCAAGTGGTTAGTTTCTACTAAATTATAAAATAAATTGCCACATAGGAGGCTTGGAGGACTGAAGGAAGGCATATGTGTTGTTTATTCTATCTATGAGCAGCAGTGAGGGATTGTGCTGAGAGCTGGATAGCTTGTGACCTAAAGCTTTGTGTAATCCTAAGATATTTCCACTTGTATGATAATACAGATAGCAAGATTTTTAGCCATGGATTTCCCCATAGTATTCTTCTGTGTTTCATGTGTGATTGAATCTTCTTCTCTGTTATATGTGTTCTAGTTGATATTGCTCAAAATCGATTAAGATTCCGCAAATTTGTTTGTAGAAGTAGATCAAGTATTTTGCTTTAGTTACATTGCATTATCAGGTGATCTACGGTGAGAATTTCTACATGGTATCAGAGAAAATGTGATCAAAGCAAATAACAATATACAAGAAGGGAGAAGTTTGAAGTTTTAAGTTCTTGATTGTAGGTACAAAATTGATTTCTTATCACATCTCAAAGTTCACCAATGGAATCCAATGGATTGAGACTCGAGTATGCCCTGGATGGCATCTCGAATTAAATAGTCTAAAAGGATCACAGGGAAGAGGTATTAGAGGACAACGGTTTGAAGGAATTCATTGATCAAGAAGTCCCCAAAACAGTAGCATCTAATGCCCAAGAATTTGTGGAATGGAAGAAATGTGTGGCGAGAGCTAGGAGGATTCTTCTGGAGGGAGTTCGAGACCATATTGTCTCGAGCCTCCAAGGGAAGGAGACATCGTTTTCAATGTGGAAGACATTGAAGGATCTATATTAGAACAACATCAATCAGAGGAAGCTGGCGCTGAAAGACAAGCTTCGGAAAATCAAGTGTGAAAAGGGCGACACGATCTCTACATATCTAAAAAAGCACACCACCTACAGAGATGAGCTTGGAAGTGTAGGAATCACGACAGTCAATGATGACATGGTCAGTCTTGCTCTCCTCGGTCTTCCTAAGAGTTGGCATAGCTACCAGGACTCAGAGAATGGAAGAGAGAAACTTCCAAATTGGGAACGACTGTGGTCGGATCTGATGCAGGAGAGATCAATGTAGAAATTCCCACTATAGATCAACAAATTATGCAATATACTAAAGCAAAATACAAAATCTACTTCTACAATAAACTTTGTGGAAGCTTAATTGAATATGAGAAAGATCAATGAGAACACATATAACTAAGAATAAGAAATAAATCACACATAACATAGAAGAAATAACTCGGGGAAAGCCTCAGCCTAAAACCTCAATCTTTGTATTATCATACAAGTGCAAATATGTTGAAGTTACAAAAAGAATCAACTCTCAAGCTATCATGCTCTCTCTGCAATAAAAAACAATACTGCTCATAGACAGTCAAAGGCTCTCACAACCTTCTCCTCTACCCTCCATGTCTCCTATTTCCTTGGCAATTTTTTCCTAGGGTCCAGTGCTTCCACTTGTGTGAATTCCCACCTCACACTGCTCACTTGGCTCAGAAATAACTGCACAAACCTGAGGGAGATAATTCCTTCTACGTGGATGAGTATCCTATATAGAAAAAAATCCTCCAACTGATAGTATAATATCCCTTCCTCTGATCTCAATTGGGTCTCTGACTGAACTGACATGCATGAGTTATTTGTGAGAGAATATTCAGTTATCTGAAGGGAATCAGTTACATGCATGCAAGCATTAACTAACTGAACTCAAAATTAATTCCACGAACTTTTGGAACTAGTCTAACTGGACTTAACTGAGATAACTGACCTAACTAATTACAACTCAAAGTACAACTCATCCTAATCTCCTTTAACTGATGGATAAATTCCTTAATCAATGGAGAAAATGTTGCATGTCCCCACATAGACTTCATGTTTGATTTTCTACAGCTAATTAGCTCAAGATGAATTAATTAATTATTTTTCAAACAACTCTTGAGATCAAATTTGAATTTTACTTCTCAATTTTAGTTCAGGGACTAACTAAAATTGGAATCCATCCCGAAATGCTATTTATAGCACTTCCATTTTTCATTCCTTGTTGCTATGCCCAAAACTAGTACCCAAACTCCTATTTATAGCTGTGCTATTTTTAGCATTTCTTGTTGCTATTTTCAACACTCCCTCTCAACAAGAAAGGCATTCAACTCAAACCCAATCCTGAACCTTTGGAATGTTTTGCATGCAACACTTCTTCCAAGTGTTGTTACTCTAGCAACTCTAGAAACAAAAAATCTCCCAATTGACCTCCATGTTGGGCTAGAAACACCCTCTAATGCTGAAGCTCCCTCTGCCATTGACCTCTGTGACCTTTGAGATGCTACAACACTCCATGCATCTCGCACCATTTCACACCTCTCTGTCCCATCCTACACTGGTGCAACACTCTTCTGCCTGTTGCATTGCTGTAGCTTGCTAGCTCTGCGAAGTCTTGGGACTCCTGCACTATAGCTCTCTCTACTGTTCCATCCGCATCTACTTCTACCCACTCATTTAGTCCTACTACTCCTCATCGGGTCTCCCATAGCAAGGTCTAATCAAAGAGGTTGGGTACCTCAATGATCCTGCCCCTATTCCAGCCTTCTTGGGAATGTCACTCCACAATTCCCCACCTCCAACTTCGAGGTATGAATGCACGTTATCCCTCTGCCCACTTGGCTAAAAATTTCTCTCTGCTATAGGTCTCTGCATAAGTAGATGTCTCTACTAGATCTCCGCTCAGCTTCTCTAGTTGTGGTTGCTCCACAACCTCCTGAAGCTGCTTCACCAATTGTGGCTCCTCCATAATTGTCTGACTTCTTCTGGCACTGCATGTTGAGAGGTAATGTATACTCCCTCTAAACCACCAAGTCTCCATCAGTTGCCTTGTTCCTCAAGGCTTTGCATGCATCTTGAACCTCAAGAGCATACAAGTTCTTGACTCGTGAACCGATTTGCTTCACCTGTCTCATGGTGATGTGTCAAAGGAAAACCTTTCCCTTACTGAAGACTACATCATAGCCTTTGTCTTCCAGCAATGTGATCGACACCAATTTTTTCCTTAGTCCTGGTACATACTTGACATCGATCAAGGTAATGTGAGCTCCATGCTCCCTCTGAAAAAAAACCATGCCTACACTTGAGAAACTATACTTTTCATCATTACCCATCGTTATGAGTATCTGGAGATCTTTCTCCTCCAAGGTACTGAACAAACTCTTATCACCGGTCATGTGGAAAGAAGCTCCACTGTCAAGAAATCAACCACATCCCACCATGGATGAAACCATGCATGCGAAGAGGGTGAAATCCAACTCGAACTATGAGGCTAATGCCTCACCTTCAGATCCTTCCTTGGATCCCATCTTGGATTTCTTCAATGGGCAATTTGTAGCAAAATGGCACCTCATGACAATGAAAGCATCACACTTTCGATTTGTCAAACTTCTTCCCACCATAGGAAGAACTTGATTTGGGATGAGAATCCTTCTCCTTCCCTTCCTTCGCCTTACTCGCTAAGGTGCAATTTTCTTCATCCTCCTTGGATGAAGAACCATCTCTAATGCTTCTTCTTATCTCCTCCTGCATCAAATCCGACCAAAGTCGTTCCCAATCTAGCTATTTTTCTCTTCCATTTACCGAGTCTTGGTAGCTATGCCAGCTCTTAGGAAGACCGAGGAGCGCAAGACTCATAATGTTATCATCGGCTGTTGTGATCCCTACACTTCCAAGCTCATCCCTGCAGGTGGTGAGCGTGTTCAGATATGTAGAGATCGTGTTGCCCTTTTCACACTTAATTTTTCGAAGCTTGTCTTTTAGCGCCAGCTTCCTTTGATCGTTGTTGTTCTGATATAGATCTTTCAGTGTTTTCCACATTGAAGACGGTGTCTCCTTCCCATGGAGGCTCGAGACAATGTGGTCTCGAACTCCCTCCAGGAGGATTCTCCTTGCTCTAGCCACACATTTCTTCCATTTCGCTAATTCTGTAGCATTAGCTGATGCCAACTTGGGGACTTCTTGATCAATGAAGTCCTTTAGACCATTTTCCTCTAATACTGCTTCCATGTGATCCTTCTAGGCTATATAATTGGAGCTACCATCAAGGGCATACTTGAGTCTTAAACCATTGAACACCATTGGTGAAATTGAGATGTGATAAGAACTCGATTTCTATATTCAGGAACCTCAAACTTCGAACTTCTCCCTTCTTGTATATTGTTCTTCGCTTTGATCACCTTTGCTTCGATACCATGTAGAAATTTTTCTAGAAAACTTGGTTTTGATACCATGTAGAAATTCCCACTGTAGATCAACAGATTATGCAATATACTTAAGCAAAATACAAGATCTACTTCTACAATAAACTTTGCAGAAGCTTAATCGAATATGAGAAAGATCAATGAGAACAGATATAACTGAGAATGAAAAATCAATCACACATAACACAGAAGAAATAACACGAGGAAAGCCTCAGCCTAAAACCTCAATCTCTGTATTATCATACAAGTGGAAATATGTTCAAATTACAAAAAGAATCAGCTCTCAAGCTATCCTTCTCTCTCCAAAATCAAAAACAATACTGCTCATAGACAGTCAAAGGCTCTCACAACCTTCTCGTCTGCTCTCCAAGCCTCCTATTTCCTTGCGTAGTTTTTCCTGGGGTCCAGTGCTTCCACTTGTGTGAATTCCCACCTCACACTGCTCACTTGGCTCATAAATAACTGCACAAACCTGAGGGAGATAATTCCTTCTGCATGGATGAGTTTCCTATATAGGAAAAAATTATCCAAGTGATAGTACACTGTCCCTTCCTCTGATCTCAACTGGGTCTCTAACTGAACTGACATGCATGAGTTATTTATGAGAGAATATTCAGTTATCTGGAGAGTAGCAGTTACATGCATGCAAGCATTAACTAACTGAACTCACAATTAATTCCACAAACTGTTAGAACTAATCTAACTGGACTTAACTCAGATAACTGAGCTAATTAATTACAACTCAAAGTACAACTCATCCTAATCTCCTTTAACTGATGGATAAATTGCTCAATCAATGGAGAAATTGTTGCATGTTCCCACATAGACTTCATGTTTGATTTTCTACAACTAATTAACTCAAGATGAATTAATTAATTATTTTTCAAACACCTAGTTCAAGGACTAACTAAAATTGGAATCCATCCCAAAATGCTATTTATAGTAATGTTATTTTTAGCACTTCCATTTTTCATTCCTTGTTGCTATGTCCAACATTGGTGCCCGAACTGCTATTTATAGTAGTGCTATTTTTAGCATTTCTTGTTGCTATTTTCAACAATTAGGAGGAGCACCAAGGATGGTTCTTCATCCAGGGAGGATGAAGAAAATCTGGCCTTAGTGAGTAAGGCAAGGAAAGGGAAGGAGAAGGATTCTCATTCCAAACCGAGTTCTTCCCATGGTGGGAAGAAGATTGACAAATCTAAAGTGCGATGGTTTAATTATCATGAGGTGGGCCATTATGCAACTAACTGTCCATTGAAGAAATCCAAGAAGGGATCCTCGAAAGGATCTGAAGGTGAGGCATTGGCCTCTCAGTTTGAATTGGATTTTACCTTCATCGCATGCATGGTTTCATCGATGATGGGTTGTGGTTGGTTTCTTGACAGTGGAGCCTCATTCCACATGACCGATGATAAGAGTTTATTCAGTACCTTGGAGGAGAAGGACCTCCAGATGCACATAGAGATGGGTGATGATGGAAAGTACCATGTTTTAGGTGAAGGTATGACTATGTTTCAGAGGGAGCATGGAGCTCACATCACCTTGAAAAATGTGAAGTATGTGCCAGGACTGAAGAAGAACTTGGTATCAATTGGGATGGAGGAGGACAAAGGCTACATTGTTGTCTTCAGTAAGGGGAATGTTTTCCTTAGACACATCACCACGAGACAGGTGAAGCAGATCGGTTCACGAGTTGAGAACCTTTATGCTCTTGAGGTTCAAGATGCATGCAAAGCCTTGAGGATCAAGGTAAATGTTAGAGACTTGGTAGTTAAGAGGGAGAGTACATTACCTCTCAACATGTAGTGCCAGAAGAAGTCACGGACAATTGTGGAGGAGCCACAATTGGTGAAGCAGCTTCAGGAGGTTGTAGAGCAGCCACAATTGGAGAAGCCGAGAGGAGTTCGAGTGGAGGCATCCACTCATGTAGAGACCTCCAGTAGCGGGAAATTTTGACCCAAGTGGGTAGAGCGATCACATGTAGCCATACCTCCAGGTGTAAGGTGGGGTGATGTGAAGTGATAGTCCCATGAAGGCTAAAATTGGTTAGGGTTCATTGAGAGATTTTATCTCATGGATCGTGCCTTGCTACGTGAGCCCAAAGTACATAGTAGTGGGAGGAATCAGTGGGATTGATGTAGTCAAAGATCAAATTGATAGAGGCTATAGTAGTTAGACACTGAAGAGCACAGAGGTGCAGAGTTTTCAGTCGACAAAGGCAATAGCAATCAGAGACTTTGATGACAAAGGCATCATTTTGATTTAGGTTTGATATTTTTTTTGTTTCTGAGTTGCTTGAGCAAAAACACTAGTGAGAAGTGTTGCATGCAGAACATTCCAAAGGTTTAGGATTGGGTTTGAGTTGAATGCCTTTCTTGTTGAGAAGGAGCATTGAAAATAGCAATAAGAAATGCTAAAAATAGCATTGCTATAAATAAAATTTTCGGATATACTCCAACTCTATCGGAAATAGCAAAAACAGAAATGCTAAAAATAACATTGTTGTGAATAGAATTTCGGGATATATTCCAATTTTGATTTGTCCTTAAATCAAAATTGAGAATTAAAATTCGAATTTAGTCTCAACAGTTGTTTGAAAAATAATTGATTAATTCATCTTGAGTTAATTAGTTGGAGAAATTCAAAAATGAAGTCTTTGTGACGACATGCAACAATTATCCCTTTGATTGAGGAAGTTATCCCTTAATTAAGGAGATAAGGATGAGTTGTATTTTAGTTGTAATTAGTTAGCTCACTTAACTAAGTTATGTCCAGTTAAATTAGTTCCAAACAATTTGAGGAACAAATTGTGAGTTCAGTCAGTTAATGCATGCATGCATCAAACTAGTGTACTCCAAATAACTGAATATTCTCTCATCAATAACTCATGCATGTCTATTCATAGAAAGACCCAGTTGAGATTAAAGACAGGGATAGTGCACTATTAGTTGCATGAATTTTCCTATAAAGGAAACTCATCCATGCAGAAGGAATTGACTCCTTCAGGATTGTGCAGTTATTTCAAAGGTCAATGTTGTGTGTGAGGTGAGAATCACACAAGTTGTAGCTAGAGGACTGAGGAGAAACTGCGCAAGGAAATATGAGGCTTGGAGGACTGAAGGAAGGCATATGTGTTGTCTATTCTGTCTATGAGCAGTAGTGAGGCATTATACTGAGAGCTGGATAGCTTGTGAGCTAAATATTTGTGTAATACTAAGATATTTCCACTTGTATGATAATACAAATAGCAGGGTTTTTAGCTGTGGCTTTCCCTAGAGTATTCTTCTGTGTTTCATGTGTGATTAAAACTTCTTCTCTGTTATATGTGTTTTGGTTGATCTTGCTCAAAATCAATTAAGCTTCTGCAAGTTTGTTTTTAGAAGTATATCAATTATTTTGCTTTAGTTACATTGCATTATGAGGGGATCTACAGTGAGAATTTCTATAGGTAAGGATGTTGAGCATTTATGCAAATGAAACCAGGGTTTCCTAGAGACTGGGAGTGCAGGAGGCATGGGAAAAGCATACTTGATCTGGGAGAAATCGAGTATAATGTCGATATCCTTCTTCTTGTATAAATTAGGCCTACCCAAGGGGTGTATACATACCACCTCAAATTGGTTATTTCAGTTAGGCCATAGCTCCTGTATGTGGGCTTTCAGTAAAACCTATAAACCTCGCCTGAAAAATAACATTTTATTTTATTTTTTCACATTTTAAAATGTATACGCAAGTATGGTGTTATGAGACCCATGTATGTATGCAATTTAGTGTGGGCAGAGTCACGTATGGATTTTGAGATACAATTTTTTAGTATAAAGTCAAGTTTGCATAGAAAAAACATTGCCCAGGGCCATAAAAGAGCATCAAGTCTACAAGAGTGTAGAATAATGTTATAATAGATGCCCCTAATGTATGAGGTCATAAGGGGAACATGATGGCCGAAATATATTAATTATAGAGAGATGAACCATCTGAAAACTTGGGAGGATATCACTAGATTCTAGCCCATTGAATACCTCTGGAAGAAGTCAGAAAGAAAACTCATGTTGTAGGTGGGCATACCTATGCTCAGAAGTAGTAAAAGAATGTTCGTTGATCAAGTATAAATCGGATCCAGAATGTATACATAAGTGTACATAAGGAGTTGAATAATACATAGAGGATCATCATATCATAGCCACAAAAGGACACATGGAAGCTATGTATCAATATCACACATAGAAGAATGTTTGATCAATGATTCTAGAAGACTATCTAATAAATGATGTTGCATAATTGATCCTCATAAAAGTACCAAGTCATATAGGTGGAATAGTGATACTACATAAACTTAGGTGCCAACATATAAGATGTTGTTGTGAATGACTACAACATATAAAGGTGAGCAATATCATTGTTAGGTCCCTATATTACTAGTGTAAACCCTTAATATTATTAGTGCAACCCCATTATTATATTGTTGTGCCCATGTAGTTCCCATATTGTTATTATTGTGCCCCATAGAAGCCAACTATTGTTATTATTGTGCCCTTACATTTGATCCAGATTTAAACAGGAACGCAACAAATTACAGAGATAACCATATACACAAATATGCAGCGGAAATAATACTTCATTTCATTAATGGAAAATACTGAAATATGCTTACAATCAGAAATGGAAATAAACTAGCTAGGGCGATGGTAGCTATCTCTGAGAAGAGATGTGTGGGCTACATGCCTCTGAACTGACTTACAATGAGGCTCGAAGGCCTATTTATTGTTGAGAAACAATGAAAAACCCTTAACATTCCAAAACCTAACCCTAGGAGATGAAACGCCAAACTGTGGGCCCCGTTTGGGGGTAAGTTGGTACATCAACTTCCCGGGGTCGTAACTTTAGCATATGATCTCCGTTTGACGCGTACAATAGCTCAGTAGAAAGATCTATTCGAGCACTATCATTGTTGGAATGGCAACACCGGTCCATGTTCCGTTGACCCGTGTTGCCCCTGGGATCCCAAAAAACGTCGTTTAGGGCCTCAAAACGGCTCCGGAAGTTCAGGACCCGAAAAACTGCTAAAAATAGTAAGTTGTGCTACAATTAAGGAAACTGAAAATGCTGAGAAAGACAATGGTGGGGGTCCAGGTGGACTTGGCAGGTGGCCACCAATATCCACCTGGATCATTCCTCCCCCCTTAGGAAGCAATGGTCCCCATTGCGTTGAGCTCCCCATGAGATGAGGAAACTTCTGCTGAACCTGTTCCCTTGTGAACCACTTGCCCTGCTGAAGGAGTTGGCCTGATTTAACAACTCGGTACAGTTGGATATTCTGTTGGCGAGTGTTCTTGATCTGTGTGTCCATGATCCGATCAGTTGCAGCTTGTTCCATGCAATCTGGATTTAATTCTGTGGGTTGGAGCTGTTCTGCAAGGTCGGATGTGTCTAGTAATGGTGGAAAGTATGGCCGCAGGCGGTCTACATTGAACACTGGGTGCAGGCCAAGGAATGGGGGAATGCTGAGCTCAAATGCATTGTCTCCCATAGCCTTAGTAATGGTGTAAGGACCATATCGGAGTGGTCTTAATTTCCGATAGGCTCCCGTAAGGCGTTCCTTTTGCAAATGCAACCAGACTTTGTCGCCCACCTGAAAATTGTGTGGCACCCGATGTTGATCATGTCGCTGCTTGTACTTGGCGTTTGATTTCTCAAGAATGTCATGGACCTGCTGGCGAATATGTTGGATGCGCTCAATGAAGCTGGTGGCCTTATCTGTTTCGGACTGGACATGAGCTGAATTCATGTGAGTAGCTGCAAGTGGCATGGCAACATCAATGGGGCATAGTGGCTGGAATCCCAAACCCACCTGAAAAGGGCTATGGCCAGTGGAGCTGTAAAGAGCTCGGTTGTAGCTGTGCTGAACATAGGGGAGGCTCTCGTCCCATGTGCGTGGATGCTTTGAGTTATACATGTGTAGAATGTGCACAATCA